>JARBHB010000140.1:0-22001 GCA_029891345.1 Dryococelus australis
AGCATCCCCTTGTCTCAAGAAAGTTTTGAAAATTGAGGGGTGCAAGGTTTTTTCCAAGCTTTGTAGGTCCAGTAATTTGTCTCTAGCATGAAAATTCACACATTTTTAGGGGCTCACATTTATTTAATAATAAATAAATGTTTATACGATATATTTTGAAAGAGATGAACCGAGAGTTGTATATGTACTAGCATCCCTTGCTCAAGAAAAGTTTAGAAACTTGAGTGGGGCAAGGTTTAAACCAAACTTTGTATTTTCCCTGTTAAATTTTTTCCCCACATGAAAATTACACACTTTTTTTAAATAATTTTTAAAAAAAAAATTTTATAGGGAGATATAATTTTTAAAGAGATGATACCTGGGTTGTTATGTACTTACATCCCCTTTTCATCAAGAAGTTTAGAAAATTGGTGGGGCAAGGTTTTACCAAGCTTTGTATCCATGTTATTTGTCTCTAGCATGAAAAAATTTCACACATTTTTAGGGACATCAAATTTTTTAATGAATAAATAAATGTTTATAGGCAGATATATTTTGAAAGAGATGATACCTGAGAGTTGTATATGTACTTAGCATCCCCTTGTCATCAAGAATGTTTAGAAACATTGAGTGGTGCAAGTTTTACCAAGCTTTGTAGGTCCATGTTAATTTGTCTCTAGCATGAAAATTACACACATTTTTAGGGAATCACATTTTAAATGAATAAATAAATGTTTATAGGCAGATATATTTTGAAAGAGATGATACCTGAGAGTTGTATAGTACTTAGCATCCCCTTGTCATCAAGAATGTTTAGAAACATTGAGTGGTGCAAGGTTTTACCAAGCTTTGTAGGTCCATGTTAATTTGTCTCTAGCATGAAAATTACACACATTTTTAGGGACATCACATTGTTTAAATGAATAAATAAATGTTTATAGGGCAGATATATTTTTAAAGAGATGATACCTGAGGTTGTATATGTACTTAGCATCCCCTTGTCATCAAGAACTGTTTAGAAACATTGAGTGGTGCAGGTTTTACCAACTTTGTAGGTCCATGTTAATTTGTCTCTAGCATGAAAATTACACACATTTTTAGGGACATCACATTGTTTAAATGAGATAAATAAATGTTTATAGGCAGATATATTTTGAAAGAGATGATACCTGATGAGTTTGTATATGTACATAGCATCCCCTTGTCATCAAGAATGTTTAGAAACATTGAGTGTGCAAGGTTTTACCAAGCTTTGTAGTCCATGTTAATTTGTCTCTAGCATGAAAATTACACACATTTTTAGGGACATCAACATTTTTTAATGAATAAATAAATGTTTATAGGCAGATATATTTTGAAAGAGATGATACCTGAGAGTTGTATATGTACTTAGCATCCCCTTGTCATCAAGAATGTTTAGAAACATTGAGTGGTGCAAGGTTTTTCCAAGCTTTGTAGGTCCATGTTATTTGTCTCTTTGCATGAAAATACACACAATTTTAGGGACATCACATTGTTTTTAAAAGAATAAATAAATGTTTATAGGCAGATATATTTTGAAAGAGATGATACCTGAGGTTTGTATATGTAACTTAGCATCCCCTTGTCATCAAGAATGTTTAGAAACATTGAGTGGTGCAAGGTTTTACCAAGCTTTGTAGGTCCATGTTAATTTGTCTCTAGCATGAAAATTACACACATTTTAGGGACATCACATTGTTTAAAAGAATAAATAAATGTTTATAGGCAGATATATTTTGAAAGAGATGATACCTGAGTGTTGTATATGTACTTAGCATCCCCTTGTCATCAAGAATGTTTAGAAACATTGATGGTGCAAGGTTTACCAAGCTTTGTAGGTCCATGTTAATTTGTCTCTAGCATGAAAAATTACACACATTTTTAGGGAACATCACATTTTTTTAAAAAATAATAAATGTTTATAGGCAGATATATTTTGAAAGAGATGATACCTGGAGTTGTATATGTCTTAGCATCCCTTGTCATCAAGAATGTTTAGAAACATTGAGTGGTGCAAGGTTTTACCAAGGTTTGTAGTCCATGTTTAATTTGTTCTAGCATGAAAAATTTCACACATTTTTAGGGGAAAACACTTTTTAAATGAATAAATAAATGTTTATGGCAGATATATTTTGAAAGAGATGATACCTGAGGTTGTATATGTACTTAGCATCCCCTTGTCATCAAGAATGTTTAGAAACATTTTAGTGGTGCAAGGTTTTACCAAGCTTTGTAGGTCCATGTTAAATTTTTCTCTAGCATGAAAATTACACACATTTTAGGGACATCACATTGTTTAAATGAATAAATAAATGTTTATAGGCAGATATATTTTGAAAAGATGATACCCGAGAGTTGTATATGTACTAGCATCCCCTTGTCATCAAGAATGTTTTTGAAACATTGAGTGGTGCAAGGTTTTACCAAGCTTTGTAGGTCCATGTTATTTGTTAGCATGAAAATTACACAATTTTTAGGGGCACACATTTTTAAATGAAAAATAAATGTTTATAGGCAGTAATTTTGAAAAAGATATACGGGGGGTTGTTTTATGTACTTACATCCCCTTGTCATCAAAAATGTTTAGAAACATTGGTGGGGCAAGGTTTACCAAGCTTTGTAGGGCATGTTAATTTTTCTCTAGCATGAAAATTAACAATTTTTTGGGGAAAACACTTGTTTAAATGAATAAATAAATGTTTATAAAGGATATATTTTTGAAAGAGATGATACCGGGAAATTGTATATGAAAATTGCATCCCCTTGTCATCAAGAATGTTTTTGAAACATTGTTGGGGGAGGTTTTACCAACTTTTAGGTCCGTTTAAATTTTTATCTAGCATAAAAATTCCCAAAATTTTTAGGGACATACATTTTTAATGAATAAATAATGTTTTAAGGCAGATTATTTTGAAAGAGTGATACCGAGGTTGTATATTACTTTCATCCCCTTTTCATCAAAAATGTTTAGAAACATTGAGTGGTGCAAAGGGTTTTACCAAGCTTTGTAGGTCCCCTTTTTTTTGTTCTACATGAAAAATTTCACACTTTTTTTTAAATGAATAAATAAATGTTTTAGGCAATTATTTTGAAAGAGATGATACCTGAGTTGTAATGTATTAGATCCCCCTTTTCATCAAGAATGTTTAAAAATTGATGGTGCAAAGGTTTTTACCCCGCTTTGTAGGTCCCAAATTTAATTTGTTCTGCTGAAAATTCACACATTTTTAGGGAAAATTTACATTTATTTAATGAAAAAAAAATTTTTTTTTTTTTTTTTTTTTTTTTTTTTTTTTTTTTTTTTTTTTTTTTTTTTTTTTTTTTTTTTTTTTTTTTTTTTTTTTTTTTTTTTTTTTTTTTTTTTTTTTTTTTTTTTTTTTTTTTTTTTTTTTTTTTTTTTTTTTTTTTTTTTTTTTTTTTTTTTTTTTTTTTTTTTTTTTTTTTTTTTTTTTTTTTTTTTTTTTTTTTTTTTTTTTTTTTTTTTTTTTTTTTTTTTTTTTTTTTTTTTTTTTTTTTTTTTTTTTTTTTTTTTTTTTTTTTTTTTTTTTTTTTTTTTTTTTTTTTTTTTTTTTTTTTTTTTTTTTTTTTTTTTTTTTTTTTTTTTTTTTTTTTTTTTTTTTTTTTTTTTTTTTTTTTTTTTTTTTTTTTTTTTTTTTTTTTTTTTTTTTTTTTTTTTTTTTTTTTTTTTTTTTTTTTTTTTTTTTTTTTTTTTTTTTTTTTTTTTTTTTTTTTTTTTTTTTTTTTTTTTTTTTTTTTTTTTTTTTTTTTTTTTTTTTTTTTTTTTTTTTTTTTTTTTTTTTTTTTTTTTTTTTTTTTTTTTTTTTTTTTTTTTTTTTTTTTTTTTTTTTTTTTTTTTTTTTTTTTTTTTTTTTTTTTTTTTTTTTTTTTTTTTTTTTTTTTTTTTTTTTTTTTTTTTTTTTTTTTTTTTTTTTTTTTTTTTTTTTTTTTTTTTTTTTTTTTTTTTTTTTTTTTTTTTTTTTTTTTTTTTTTTTTTTTTTTTTTTTTTTTTTTTTTTTTTTTTTTTTTTTTTTTTTTTTTTTTTTTTTTTTTTTTTTTTTTTTTTTTTTTTTTTTTTTTTTTTTTTTTTTTTTTTTTTTTTTTTTTTTTTTTTTTTTTTTTTTTTTTTTTTTTTTTTTTTTTTTTTTTTTTTTTTTTTTTTTTTTTTTTTTTTTTTTTTTTTTTTTTTTTTTTTTTTTTTTTTTTTTTTTTTTTTTTTTTTTTTTTTTTTTTTTTTTTTTTTTTTTTTTTTTTTTTTTTTTTTTTTTTTTTTTTTTTTTTTTTTTTTTTTTTTTTTTTTTTTTTTTTTTTTTTTTTTTTTTTTTTTTTTTTTTTTTTTTTTTTTTTTTTTTTTTTTTTTTTTTTTTTTTTTTTTTTTTTTTTTTTTTTTTTTTTTTTTTTTTTTTTTTTTTTTTTTTTTTTTTTTTTTTTTTTTTTTTTTTTTTTTTTTTTTTTTTTTTTTTTTTTTTTTTTTTTTTTTTTTTTTTTTTTTTTTTTTTTTTTTTTTTTTTTTTTTTTTTTTTTTTTTTTTTTTTTTTTTTTTTTTTTTTTTTTTTTTTTTTTTTTTTTTTTTTTTTTTTTTTTTTTTTTTTTTTTTTTTTTTTTTTTTTTTTTTTTTTTTTTTTTTTTTTTTTTTTTTTTTTTTTTTTTTTTTTTTTTTTTTTTTTTTTTTTTTTTTTTTTTTTTTTTTTTTTTTTTTTTTTTTTTTTTTTTTTTTTTTTTTTTTTTTTTTTTTTTTTTTTTTTTTTTTTTTTTTTTTTTTTTTTTTTTTTTTTTTTTTTTTTTTTTTTTTTTTTTTTTTTTTTTTTTTTTTTTTTTTTTTTTTTTTTTTTTTTTTTTTTTTTTTTTTTTTTTTTTTTTTTTTTTTTTTTTTTTTTTTTTTTTTTTTTTTTTTTTTTTTTTTTTTTTTTTTTTTTTTTTTTTTTTTTTTTTTTTTTTTTTTTTTTTTTTTTTTTTTTTTTTTTTTTTTTTTTTTTTTTTTTTTTTTTTTTTTTTTTTTTTTTTTTTTTTTTTTTTTTTTTTTTTTTTTTTTTTTTTTTTTTTTTTTTTTTTTTTTTTTTTTTTTTTTTTTTTTTTTTTTTTTTTTTTTTTTTTTTTTTTTTTTTTTTTTTTTTTTTTTTTTTTTTTTTTTTTTTTTTTTTTTTTTTTTTTTTTTTTTTTTTTTTTTTTTTTTTTTTTTTTTTTTTTTTTTTTTTTTTTTTTTTTTTTTTTTTTTTTTTTTTTTTTTTTTTTTTTTTTTTTTTTTTTTTTTTTTTTTTTTTTTTTTTTTTTTTTTTTTTTTTTTTTTTTTTTTTTTTTTTTTTTTTTTTTTTTTTTTTTTTTTTTTTTTTTTTTTTTTTTTTTTTTTTTTTTTTTTTTTTTTTTTTTTTTTTTTTTTTTTTTTTTTTTTTTTTTTTTTTTTTTTTTTTTTTTTTTTTTTTTTTTTTTTTTTTTTTTTTTTTTTTTTTTTTTTTTTTTTTTTTTTTTTTTTTTTTTTTTTTTTTTTTTTTTTTTTTTTTTTTTTTTTTTTTTTTTTTTTTTTTTTTTTTTTTTTTTTTTTTTTTTTTTTTTTTTTTTTTTTTTTTTTTTTTTTTTTTTTTTTTTTTTTTTTTTTTTTTTTTTTTTTTTTTTTTTTTTTTTTTTTTTTTTTTTTTTTTTTTTTTTTTTTTTTTTTTTTTTTTTTTTTTTTTTTTTTTTTTTTTTTTTTTTTTTTTTTTTTTTTTTTTTTTTTTTTTTTTTTTTTTTTTTTTTTTTTTTTTTTTTTTTTTTTTTTTTTTTTTTTTTTTTTTTTTTTTTTTTTTTTTTTTTTTTTTTTTTTTTTTTTTTTTTTTTTTTTTTTTTTTTTTTTTTTTTTTTTTTTTTTTTTTTTTTTTTTTTTTTTTTTTTTTTTTTTTTTTTTTTTTTTTTTTTTTTTTTTTTTTTTTTTTTTTTTTTTTTTTTTTTTTTTTTTTTTTTTTTTTTTTTTTTTTTTTTTTTTTTTTTTTTTTTTTTTTTTTTTTTTTTTTTTTTTTTTTTTTTTTTTTTTTTTTTTTTTTTTTTTTTTTTTTTTTTTTTTTTTTTTTTTTTTTTTTTTTTTTTTTTTTTTTTTTTTTTTTTTTTTTTTTTTTTTTTTTTTTTTTTTTTTTTTTTTTTTTTTTTTTTTTTTTTTTTTTTTTTTTTTTTTTTTTTTTTTTTTTTAAAAAAAAAAAAAAAAAAAAAAAAAAAAAAAAAAAAAAAAAAAAAAAAAAAAAAAAAAAAAAAAAAAAAAAAAAAAAAAAAAAAAAAAAAAAAAAAAAAAAAAAAAAAAAAAAAAAAAAAAAAAAAAAAAAAAAAAAAAAAAAAAAAAAAAAAAAAAAAAAAAAAAAAAAAAAAAAAAAAAAAAAAAAAAAAAAAAAAAAAAAAAAAAAAAAAAAAAAAAAAAAAAAAAAAAAAAAAAAAAAAAAAAAAAAAAAAAAAAAAAAAAAAAAAAAAAAAAAAAAAAAAAAAAAAAAAAAAAAAAAAAAAAAAAAAAAAAAAAAAAAAAAAAAAAAAAAAAAAAAAAAAAAAAAAAAAAAAAAAAAAAAAAAAAAAAAAAAAAAAAAAAAAAAAAAAAAAAAAAAAAAAAAAAAAAAAAAAAAAAAAAAAAAAAAAAAAAAAAAAAAAAAAAAAAAAAAAAAAAAAAAAAAAAAAAAAAAAAAAAAAAAAAAAAAAAAAAAAAAAAAAAAAAAAAAAAAAAAAAAAAAAAAAAAAAAAAAAAAAAAAAAAAAAAAAAAAAAAAAAAAAAAAAAAAAAAAAAAAAAAAAAAAAAAAAAAAAAAAAAAAAAAAAAAAAAAAAAAAAAAAAAAAAAAAAAAAAAAAAAAAAAAAAAAAAAAAAAAAAAAAAAAAAAAAAAAAAAAAAAAAAAAAAAAAAAAAAAAAAAAAAAAAAAAAAAAAAAAAAAAAAAAAAAAAAAAAAAAAAAAAAAAAAAAAAAAAAAAAAAAAAAAAAAAAAAAAAAAAAAAAAAAAAAAAAAAAAAAAAAAAAAAAAAAAAAAAAAAAAAAAAAAAAAAAAAAAAAAAAAAAAAAAAAAAAAAAAAAAAAAAAAAAAAAAAAAAAAAAAAAAAAAAAAAAAAAAAAAAAAAAAAAAAAAAAAAAAAAAAAAAAAAAAAAAAAAAAAAAAAAAAAAAAAAAAAAAAAAAAAAAAAAAAAAAAAAAAAAAAAAAAAAAAAAAAAAAAAAAAAAAAAAAAAAAAAAAAAAAAAAAAAAAAAAAAAAAAAAAAAAAAAAAAAAAAAAAAAAAAAAAAAAAAAAAAAAAAAAAAAAAAAAAAAAAAAAAAAAAAAAAAAAAAAAAAAAAAAAAAAAAAAAAAAAAAAAAAAAAAAAAAAAAAAAAAAAAAAAAAAAAAAAAAAAAAAAAAAAAAAAAAAAAAAAAAAAAAAAAAAAAAAAAAAAAAAAAAAAAAAAAAAAAAAAAAAAAAAAAAAAAAAAAAAAAAAAAAAAAAAAAAAAAAAAAAAAAAAAAAAAAAAAAAAAAAAAAAAAAAAAAAAAAAAAAAAAAAAAAAAAAAAAAAAAAAAAAAAAAAAAAAAAAAAAAAAAAAAAAAAAAAAAAAAAAAAAAAAAAAAAAAAAAAAAAAAAAAAAAAAAAAAAAAAAAAAAAAAAAAAAAAAAAAAAAAAAAAAAAAAAAAAAAAAAAAAAAAAAAAAAAAAAAAAAAAAAAAAAAAAAAAAAAAAAAAAAAAAAAAAAAAAAAAAAAAAAAAAAAAAAAAAAAAAAAAAAAAAAAAAAAAAAAAAAAAAAAAAAAAAAAAAAAAAAAAAAAAAAAAAAAAAAAAAAAAAAAAAAAAAAAAAAAAAAAAAAAAAAAAAAAAAAAAAAAAAAAAAAAAAAAAAAAAAAAAAAAAAAAAAAAAAAAAAAAAAAAAAAAAAAAAAAAAAAAAAAAAAAAAAAAAAAAAAAAAAAAAAAAAAAAAAAAAAAAAAAAAAAAAAAAAAAAAAAAAAAAAAAAAAAAAAAAAAAAAAAAAAAAAAAAAAAAAAAAAAAAAAAAAAAAAAAAAAAAAAAAAAAAAAAAAAAAAGTTTTATGTCTTAGCATCCCCTGGCACAGAATGTTTAGAAACATGAGTGTGCAGTTTTCCAATTTGTATCATGTTAATTTGTTCTCTGAAAATTACACACATTTTTAGGACTCACATGTTTAAATGAATAATAATTTTATAGGCAGAATATTTTGAAGAGATGATACCTGAGTTGTTTGTCTACATCCCCTTGTCATCAAAAATGTTAGAAACATTGAGTGTGCAAGGGTTTACAACTTTGTAGGTCATGTTAATTTTCAGCTGAAAATACATTTAGGACACACATTTTTAAGAATAAATAATGTTATGGGAGATATTTTTGAAGAGATGATACTAGTTGTTATGACTTACCCTTGTCATGAATTTAGAACATTGAGTGGTGCAAGTTTACCAAGCTTTGAGGTCCATTTAATTTGTCTCTACATGAAAATACACAATTTTTAGGGAATCACTTTTTTAAATGAATAATAAATGTTTATAGCAATTATTTGAAGAGTGATAGGAGGTTGTTATGTCTACACCCCTTGTATCAAGAATGTTTAGAAACATTGAGGGTGCAGGTTTACCAGCTTGTAGGTCCTGTTATTTGTCTCTAGCTAAAATTACCACATTTTTAGGCATCACATGTTAATGAATAATAATGTTTAGGCGATATATTTTGAAAGGATGATACTGAGTGTTGTTATGTACTTACATCCCTTGTCATCAAGAGTTGAAACATGGTGGTGCAAGTTTACAACTTTGTAGGTCCATGTTAAATTTTTTCTGCATAAATTACAACATTTTGGACATCAATTTTTAATGATAAATAATGTTTATAGGCAGATTTTTTGAAAGAGATGATACCTGAGGTTGTTATGAAATTAGCATCCTTGTCATAAGAAGTTAGAAACATTGGGGTGCAAGGTTTACCAAGCTTTGAGTCCATGTTAATTTGTCTCTAGCATGAAAATTACAAATTTTGGGAATCAATTTTTAATGATAAAAAATTTTATCATAATTTTGAAAATTTGAGTTGAGTTTACCCTTGTATCAGATGTTTAAATTGTTGTGAATTTCTACACATTTTAGGCCATTTATTTTATAATAAATTAACTTTTTTAAAAGATAATAAATGTTTATAGATATATTTAAAGGATATACCTAGAATGTTAGACTTAGTCCTTTCACAATATGTTAGAATTGTTGCAGATTACAACTTTAGTCATAATTGTTTAATGAAAATAAATTTTAGGCAATATTTTAAGAATAATATGGAGTATATTTTAACTGCCAGATTTTAAACTTAGTCCAGTTTACCAAGTTTTGAACATGATGTTCAGCAGAATTACCACATTTTTAGGTAAATTTTTTAAATAAAATTGTAATGCAATATTTTGAAAAATAACTTAGATTTATTTTAAAGATGTTCTGATGAATGTATACACTGATGGTCAAGTTTTAAAGCTTGATGTAATTTTACCAGCTTGAAGTCCAAATTTTTTAAATACATTTTGAATTTTAATAAATAAATGTTTATGGCAGATATATTTGAAAGAGATGATACCTGAGGTTGTATATACTTAGCATCCCCTGTCTAAGAATGTTAGAAACATTGGTGGTGCAAGTTTTACCAAGCTTTGTAGTCCATTTAATTTGTCTCTAGCATGAAAATTTACACACATTTTTAGAATAATTGTTTAAGAAATAATTTGTATGACGAGATTATTTGAAATGACCTGAAAATGTTTAGAACACTGTGTCAAGGTTTACCATTGAGGTCCAGTTAAGTCTTAGTAATACATTTTTAGGCCATGTAAAATTAAAATAGTAACAATTTTTTAAAGAAATATTTTATGGATTATTTAAATACCTGATATGTATTTAGACAGATCCATGATAAAGTTTTAGACATGAATGGTCAGTAAATTAGCCATTTTTGATCTTGTAAAATAATAAATTTTTAGGAATAATTTTAAAGAATATAATGTTTATATGAATAATTTGACAAGATGTTAGAAACATTGATGTAGCAGTTTTACCAAGCTTTTAGGTCCATGTAATTTGTTCTAGCATGAAATTACACACAATTTTTAGGGACATCACATTTATTTAATGAATAAATAAATGTTTATAAGGCAATATAAATTTTGAAAGAGATGATACCTGAGAGTTGTATATGTACTTAGCATCCCCTTGTCATCAAGAATGTTTAGAAACATTGAGTGGTGCAAGGTTTTACCAAGCTTTGTAGGTCCATGTTAATTTGTCTCTAGCATGAAAATTACACACTTTTTTTTAAATGAATAAATAATGTTTATAGGCAGATATATTTGAAGAATATACCTGGATTGTATATGTACTTAGCATCCCCTTGTCACAAGAATGTTTAGAAACATTGAGTGGTGCAAGGTTTACCAAGCTTTGTAGGTCCATGTTATTTGTCTCTAGCATGAAAATTACACACATTTTAGGACATCACATTATTTAATGAATAAATAAATGTTTATGGCAGATATATTTTGAAAGAGATGATACCTGAGGTTGTATATGTACTTACATCCCCTTGTCATCAGAATGTTTAGAAACATTGAGTGTCAAGTTTTACCAAGCTTTGTAGGTCCATGTTAATTTGTCTCTACATGAAAATTACACACATTTTTAGGGCATCACATGTTTAAATGAATAAATAAATGTTTATAGGCAGATATATTTTGAAAGAGATGATACCTGAGTTGTATATGTACTAGCATCCCCTTGTCATCAGAATGTTTAGAAACATTGAGTGTGCAAGTTTACAAGCTTTGTAGGTCCATGTTAATTTGTCTCTAGCATAAATTACACACATTTTTAGGGACATCACATTTTTAAATGAATAAATAAATGTTTATAGGCGATATATTTTGAAAGAGTGATACCTAGTGTTGTATATGTACTTACATCCCCTTGTCATCAAAATGTTTAAAACATTGAGTGGTGCAGGTTTACCAGCTTTGTAGGTCCATGTTAATTTGTCTCTACATGAAAATTACACACATTTTTAGGGCATCACAATTTATGAATAAATAAATGTTTTAGCAATATATTTTGAAAGAGATGATACCTAGTTGTAATGTACTTAGCATCCCTTGCATCAAGAATGTTTAGAAACATTGAGGTGCAAGTTTACCAGCTTTGTAGGTCATGTTAATTTGTCTCTAGCATGAAATTCACACATTTTTAGGGACATCACATTTTTAATGAATAAATAAATGTTTATAGGCAGATATATTTTGAAAGAGATGATACCTGAGGTTGTATATGTACTTAGCATCCCCTTGTCATCAAGAATGTTTAGAAACATTGAGTGGTGCAAGGTTTTACCAAGCTTTGTAGGTCCATGTTAATTTGTCTCTAGCATGAAAATTACACACATTTTTAGGGACAATCACATTTTTAAATGAATAAATAAATGTTTATAGGCAGATATATTTTGAAAGAGATGATACCTGAGAGTTGTATATGTACTTAGCATCCCCTTGTCATCAAGAATGTTTGAAACATTGAGTGGTGCAAGGTTTACCAAGCTTTGTAGGTCCATGTTAATTGTCTCTAGCATGAAAATTACACACATTTTTAGGGACATCACATTGTTTAAATGAATAAATAAATGTTTATAGGCAGATATATTTTGAAAGAGATGATACCTGAGAGTTGTATATGAAATTAGCATCCCCTTGTCATCAAGAATGTTTAGAAACATTGAGTGGTGCAAGGTTTTACCAAGCTTTGTAGGTCCATGTTAATTTGTCTCTAGCATGAAAATTACACACATTTTTAGGGACATCACATTGTATTAAATGAATAAATAAATGTTTATAGCAGATATATTTTGAAAGAGATGATACCTGAGAGTTGTATATGTACTTAGCATCCCCTTGTCATCAAGAATGTTTAGAAACATTGAGTGGTGCAAGGTTTTACCAAGCTTTGTAGGTCCATGTTTAATTTGTCTCTAGCATGAAAATTACACACATTTTAGGACATCACATTGTTTAAATGAATAAATAAATGTTTATAGGCAGATATATTTTGAAAGAGATGATACCTGAGGTTGTATATGTACTTAGCATCCCCTTGTCATCAAGAATGTTTAGAAACATTGAGTGGTGCAAGGTTTTACCAAGCTTTGTAGGTCCATGTTAATTTGTCTCTAGCATGAAAATTACACACATTTTTAGGGACATCAATTTTTTAATGAATAAATAAATGTTTATAGGCAGATATATTTTGAAAGAGATGATACCTGAGAGTTGTATATGTACTTAGCATCCCCTTGTCATCAAGAATGTTTAGAAACATTGAGTGGTGCAAGGTTTTACCAAGCTTTGTAGGTCCATGTTAATTTGTCTCTAGCATGAAATTACACACATTTTTAGGGACATCACATTTATTTAAATGAATAAATAAATGTTTATAGGCAGATATATTTGAAAGAGATGATACCTGAGGTTGTATATGTACTTAGCATCCCCTTGTCATCAAGAATGTTTAGAAACATTGAGTGGTGCAAGGTTTTACCAAGCTTTGTAGGTCCATGTTAATTTGTCTCTAGCATGAAAATTACACACATTTTTAGGACATCACATTTTTAAATGAATAAATAAATGTTTATAGGCAGATATATATTTGAAAGAGATGATACCTGAGAGTTGTATATGTACTTAGCATCCCCTTGTCATCAAGAATGTTTAGAAACATTGAGTGGTGCAAGGTTTTACCAAGCTTTGTAGGTCCATGTTAATTGTCTCTAGCATGAAAATTACACACATTTTTAGGACATCACATTGTTTAATGAATAAATAAATGTTTATAGGCAGATATATTTGAAAGAGATGATACCTGAGAGTTGTATATGTACTTAGCATCCCCTTGTCATCAAGAATGTTTAGAAACATTGAGTGGTGCAAGGTTTTACCAAGCTTTGTAGGTCCATGTTAATTTGTCTCTAGCATGAAAATTACACACATTTTTAGGGACATCACATTTTTTAATGAATAAATAAATGTTTATAGGCAGATATATTTTGAAAGAGATGATACCTGAGTGTTGTATATGTACTTAGCATCCCCTTGTCATCAAGAATGTTTAGAAACATTGAGTGGTGCAAGGTTTTACCAAGCTTTGTAGGTCCATGTTAATTTGTCTCTAGCATGAAAATTACACACATTTTTAGGGACATCACATTTATTTAATGAATAAATAAATGTTTATAGGCAGATATATTTTGAAAGAGATGATACCTGAGAGTTGTATATGTACTTAGCATCCCCTTGTCATCAAGAATGTTTAGAAACATTGAGTGGTGCAAGGTTTTACCAAGCTTTGTAGGTCCATGTTAATTTGTCTCTAGCATGAAAATTACCACATTTTTAGGGAATCACATTGTTTAAATGAATAAATAAATGTTTATAGGCAGATATATTTTGAAAGAGATGATACCTGAGAGTTGTATATGTACTTAGCATCCCCTTGTCATCAAGAATGTTTAGAAACATTGAGTGGTGCAAGGTTTTACCAAGCTTTGTAGGTCCATGTTAATTTGTCTCTAGCATGAAAATTACCACACATTTTTAGGGACATCACATTGTTTAAATGAATAAATAAATGTTTATAGGCAGATATTTTTGAAAGAGATGATACCTGAGAGTTGTATATGTACTTAGCATCCCCTTGTCATCAAGAATGTTTAGAAACATTGAGTGGTGCAAGGTTTTACCAAGCTTTGTAGGTCCATGTTAATTTGTCTCTAGCATGAAAATTACACACATTTTTAGGGACATCACATTGTTTAAATGAATAAATAAATGTTTATAGGCAGATATATTTTGAAAGAGATGATACCTGAGGGTTGTATATGTACTTAGCATCCCCTTGTCATCAAGAATGTTTAGAAACATTGAGTGGTGCAAGGTTTTACCAAGCTTTGTAGGTCCATGTTAATTTGTCTCTAGCATGAAAATTACACACATTTTTAGGGACATCACATTGTTTAAATGAATAAATAAATGTTTATAGGCAGATATATTTTGAAAGAGATGATACCTGAGAGTTGTATATGTACTTAGCATCCCCTTGTCATCAAGAATGTTTAGAAACATTGAGTGGTGCAAGGTTTTACCAAGCTTTGTAGGTCCATGTTTATTTGTCTCTAGCATGAAAATTACACACATTTTTAGGGACATCACATTTATAAATGAATAAATAAATGTTTATAGGCAGATATATTTTGAAAGAGATGATACCTGAGTGTTGTATATGTACTTAGCATCCCCTTGTCATCAAGAATGTTTAGAAACATTGAGTGGTGCAAGGTTTTACCAAGCTTTGTAGGTCCATGTTAATTTGTCTCTAGCATGAAAATTACACACATTTTTAGGGACATCACATTTTTAATGAATAAATAAATGTTTATAGGCAATAATTTTGAAAGAGATGATACTGAGAGTTGTATATGTACTTAGCATCCCTTGTCATCAAGAATGTTTAGAAACATTGAGTGGTGCAAGGTTTTACCAAGCTTTGTAGTCCATGTTAATTTGTCTCTAGCATGAAAATTACACACATTTTTAGGACATCAATTTTTAATGAATAAATAAATGTTTATAGGCAGATATATTTGAAAGAGATGATACTGAGTTGTATATGTACTTAGCATCCCCTTGTCATCAAGATGTTTAGAAACATTGAGTGGTGCAAGGTTTTACAAGCTTTGTAGGTCCATGTTAATTGTCTCTAGCATGAAAATTACACACATTTTTAGGACATCACATTATTTAATGATAAATAAAGTTTATAGGCAGATATATTTTGAAAGAGATGATACCTGAGAGTTGTATATGTACTTAGCATCCCCTGTCATCAAGAATTTTAGAAACATTGAGTGGTGCAAGGTTTTACCAAGCTTTGTAGGTCCATGTTATTTGTCTCTAGCATGAAATTAACACATTTTTAGGCTACTTTAAATGAATAAATAAATGTTTATAGGCAGATATATTTTGAAAGAGATGATACCTGAGGTTGTATAGTACTTACATCCCCTTGTCATCAAGAATGTTTAGAAACATTGAGTGGTGCAAGGTTTTACCAAGCTTTGTAGTCCATGTTAATTTGTCTCTAGCATGAAAATTCACACATTTTTAGGATCACATTTTAAATGAATAAATAAATGTTTATAGCAGATATATTTTGAAAGAGATGATACTGAGAGTTGTATATGACTTAGCATCCCTTGTCATCAAGAATGTTTAGAAACATTGAGTGGTGCAAGGTTTTACCAAGCTTTGTAGGTCCATGTTAATTTGTTCTAGCATGAAAATTACACACATTTTTAGGACATCACATTTTAATGAATAAATAAATGTTTATAGGCAGATATATTTTGAAAGAGATGATACCTGAGAGTTGTATATGTACTTAGCATCCCTTGTCATCAAGAATGTTTAGAAACATTGAGTGGTGCAAGGTTTTACCAAGCTTTGTAGGTCCATGTTAATTTGTCTCTAGCATGAAAATTACACACATTTAGGACATCATTGTTTAAATGAAAAATAAATGTTTATAGGCAGATATATTTTGAAAGGATGATACCTGAGGTTGTATATGTACTAGCATCCCCTTGTCATCAAAATGTTTAGAAACATTGAGTGGTGCAAGGTTTTACACTTTGTAGGTCATGTTAATTTGTTCTAGCATGAAAATTACACACATTTTTAGGGACATCACATTTATTTAATGAATAAATAAATGTTTATAGGCAGATATATTTTGAAAGAGATGATACCTGAGAGTTGTATATGTACTTAGCATCCCCTTGTCATCAAGAATGTTTAGAAACATTGAGTGGTGCAAGGTTTTACCAAGCTTTGTAGGTCCATGTTAATTTGTCTCTAGCATGAAAATTACACACATTTTTAGGAATCAATTTTTAATGAATAAATAAATGTTTATAGGCAGATATATTTTGAAAAGATGATACCTGAGAGTTGTATATGTACTTAGCATCCCCTTGTCATCAAGAATGTTTAGAAACATTGAGTGGTGCAAGGTTTTACCAAGCTTTGTAGGTCCATGTTAATTTGTCTCTAGCATGAAAATTACACACATTTTAGGGACATCACATTTATTTAATGAATAAATAAATGTTTATAGGCAGATATATTTTGAAAGAGATGATACCTGAGAGTTGTATATGTACTTAGCATCCCCTTGTCATCAAGAATGTTTAGAAACATTGAGTGGTGCAAGGTTTTACCAAGCTTTGTAGGTCCATGTTAATTTGTCTCTAGCATGAAAATTACACACATTTTTAGGGAATCACATTTTTAAATGAATAAATAAATGTTTATAGGCAGATATATTTTGAAAGAGATGATACCTGAGAGTTGTATATGACTTAGCATCCCCTTTTCATCAAGAATGTTTAAGAACATTGAGTGGTGCAAGGTTTTACCAAGCTTTGTAGGTCCATGTTAATTTGTCTCTAGCATGAAAATTACACACATTTTTAGGGACATCACATTATTTAATGAATAAATAAATGTTTATAGGCAGATATATTTTGAAAGAGATGATACCTGAGAGTTGTATATGTACTTAGCATCCCCTTGTCATCAAGAATGTTTAGAAACATTGAGTGGTGCAAGGTTTTACCAAGCTTTGTAGGTCCATGTTAATTTGTCTCTAGCATGAAAATTACACACATTTTTAGGGACATCACATTTTTAAATGAATAAATAAATGTTTATAGGCAGATATATTTTGAAAGAGATGATACCTGAGAGTTGTATATGTACTTAGCATCCCCTTGTCATCAAGAATGTTTAGAAACATTGAGTGGTGCAAGGTTTTACCAAGCTTTGTAGGTCCATGTTAATTTGTCTCTAGCATGAAAATTACACACATTTTTAGGACATCACATTTTTTAATGAATAAATAAATGTTTATAGGCAGATATATTTTGAAAGAGATGATACCTGAGAGTTGTATATGTACTTAGCATCCCCTTGTCATCAAGAATGTTTAGAAACATTGAGTGGTGCAAGGTTTTACCAAGCTTTGTAGGTCCATGTTAATTTGTCTCTAGCATGAAAATTACACACATTTTTAGGGACATCACATTTATTTAATGAATAAATAAATGTTTATAGGCAGATATATTTTGAAAGAGATGATACCTGAGAGTTGTATATGAACTTAGCATCCCCTTGTCATCAAGAATGTTTAGAAACATTGAGTGGTGCAAGGTTTTACCAAGCTTTGTAGGTCCATGTTAATTTGTCTCTAGCATGAAAATTACACACATTTTTTAGGACATCAATGTTTTAATGAATAAATAAATGTTTATAGGCAGATATATTTTGAAAGAGATGATACCTGAGTTGTATATGTACTTAGCATCCCCTTGTCATCAAGAATGTTTAGAAACATTGAGTGGTGCAAGGTTTTACCAAGCTTTGTAGGTCCATGTTAATTTGTCTCTAGCATAAAATTACAACCCTTTTTAGGGACATCATTTTTAAATGAATAAAAAATGTTTATAGGCAGATATATTTTGAAAGAGATGATACCTGGGTTGTATAGTACTTAGCACCCTTGTCATCAAGAATGTTTAGAAACATTGAGGGTGCAAGGTTTTACCAAGCTTTGTAGGTCCATGTTAATTTGTCTCTAGCATGAAAATTACACATTTTTAGGACATCACATTTTTAAATGAATAAATAATGTTTATAGGCAGATTATTTTGAAAGAGATGATACCTGGGTTGTATATGTACTTACCCCTTGCATCAAGAATGTTTAGAAACTTGAGGTTTCAAGGTTTTACCAAGCTTTTAGTCCATGTTAAATTCTCTTTTATAAATTACACACATTTTTAGGAATCAAATTTATTAATGAATAATTTAAATGAGAGATATATTTTGAAAAGATCCTTGAGTATAGAATGTACTTAGCATCCTTGTTGCAAGAATGTTTAAAACTTGAGTTCAAGGTTTTACCAGCTATGTAAGGATCCATTTTAGACTTCTCTAGCATGAAAAATTCACACATTTTTAGGGACATCACATTTTTAAATGAATAAATAAATGTTTATAGCAGATATATTGAATGAAAGATGATGATACCTGAGAGTTTATGTACATAGTATCTCCCTTGTCATCAAGAATGTTTAGAAACATTGAGTGGTGCAAGGTTTTACCAAGCTTTGTAGGTCATGTTAATTTGTCTCTAGCATGAAAATTACACAATTTTTAGGACACATCACATTTGTTAATAAAATAAATGTTTATAGCAGATTATTTTGAAAGGATTTACCTGAGAGTTGTATATGACTTAGCTCCTTGTCATCAGAATGTTTAGAAACATTGAGTGGTGCAAGTTTTACCAAGCTTTGAGGTCATGTATTGTCTTACTGAAATTACACTTTTGGAACATGAATAAAAAATGTTAGGATAATTGAGAGATGACGAGTTGTTGATGCTCCTTGTATCAGAGTTAGAAATGAGTGTGCAAGTTTTACAGCTTTGTAGGTCATGTTATTTGTCTCTAGCATGAAAATCAATTTTTAAATAATAAATGTTATGGAATTATTTGAAGATGTCTGGAGTTGTATATGATTAGCACCTTGTCATCAGAATGTTTAGAACATGATGGCAGGTTTCAGCTTTGAGCAGTTATGTCTTAGATGAATTAACATTTAGGGAAAATTTTTATATAAATAATTGCGATATATTGAAAGAGTGATACTGGGTTGTTCACCTTGTCACAGATGTTTAGAAATTGAGTGGTGCAGGTTTCCAGCTTTGTAGGTCATTAATTTGTTTGCTGAATCACACTTTAGGATATTTATAATAAAAATGTTTATGGCAGATATTGAAGAGTGAGATGTATATGTATTAGCATCCTTGTATAAATGTTAGAACTGATGTGAATTACCAAGCTTTGTAGTCCATGTTAATTTGTCTCTAGCATGAAAATTACACACATTTTTAGGGACATCACATTTTTAAATGAATAAATAAATGTTTATAGGCAGATATATTTTGAAAGAGATGATACCTGAGAGTTGTATATGTACTTAGCATCCCCTTGTCATCAAGAATGTTTAGAAACATTGAGTGGTGCAAGGTTTTACCAAGCTTTGTAGGTCCATGTTAATTTGTCTCTAGCATGAAAATTACACACATTTTTAGGGACATCACATTTTTAATGAATAAATAAATGTTTATAGGCAGATATATTTTGAAAGAGATGATACCTGAGAGTTGTATATGTACTTAGCATCCCCTTGTCATCAAGAATGTTTAGAAAATTGAGTGGTGCAAGGTTTTACAAGCTTTGTAGGTCCATGTTAATTTGTCTCTAGCATAAAATTACAACATTTTTGTAATTGTTAATGAATAAATAAGTTTATAGGCAGATATATTGAAAAGATGATACTGGAGTTGTATATGTACTTAGCATCCCTTGTCATCAAGAATGTTTAGAACATTGAGTGGTGCAAGGTTTTACAAGCTTTGTAGGTCATGTTAATTTGTTCTAGCATGAAAATTACCACATTTTAGGGACATCACATTTTTAAATGAATAAATAAATGTTTATAGGCAGATATATTTTGAAAGAGATGACCTGAGAGTTGTATATGTACTTAGCATCCCTTGTCATCAAGAAGTTTAGAAACTTGAGTGGTGCAAGGTTTTACCAAGTTTGTAGTCCATGTTAATTTGTCTTAGCATGAAAATTACACACATTTTTAGGGACATACATTATTTAATGAATAAATAAATGTTTATAGGCAGATATATTTTGAAAGAGATGATACCGAGAGTTGTATATGTATTAGCTCCCCTTGTCATCAAGAATGTTTAGAAAATTGAGTGGGCAAGGTTTTACCAAGCTTTGTAGTCCTGTTAATTTGTCTTAGCATGAAAATTACAACTTTTTTAAATGAAAAATAATGTTTATAGGCAGATATTTTTGAAAGAGATGATACTGGGTTGTATTGTATTACATCCTTGTCATCAGATGTTTAGAAACATTGAGTGGTGCAAGGTTTACAGCTTTGTAGGTCATTTAATTGTCTGTGAAAATTAACAATTTTGGGAATACATTGTTTAAAGAATAATAAATGTTTATGCAGAATTTTTGAAAGAGTACAGAGTTGTTATACTTAGCATCCCCTTGTCATCAAGAAGTTAGAAACATATGGTGCAGTTTACCAAGTTTTAGTATGTAATTTGTTTAGATGAAAATTACACCATTTTAGGGAATCACATTTTTTAATGAATAAATAAATGTTAGGCAGTATATTTGAAAGGATGATACGAGGTTGTTATGTATAATCCCTGTCAAAGAATGTTTAGAAACATGAGGGTAAGTTTTCCAGCTTGTAGTCCATGTTATTGTTTGATGAAAATTACAACTTTTTTTTTAATGAATAATAATGTTAGCAGATAATTTTGAAGAGATGACTGGAGTGTATAGTATAGTCCTGTACAAAATGTTTAGAATATTGAGGTGCAGGTTTTACCAAGCTTGTAGTCCTTTATTTGTCTTAGGAAAAAATTACAACTTTTAATGATAAATAAATTTTATAGGCGATATATTGAAGAGTGATACTGAGAGTTGTATATTCTTGCTCCCCTTGTCATCAAGATGTTTAGAAATTGAGTGGTGCAGGTTTTACAGCTTGTGTCCATGTATTTGTTCTAGCATGAAATTCACACTTTTAGGGAATCATTTTAAGAATAATAAATGTTAAGGCAGATAATTTTGAAAAGATACTGAGAGTTGTATAGTACTGCATCCCTTGTCAGAAGTTAGAAACATTGTGGTGCAGTTTACCAGCTTGTGGTCCATTATTTGTCTCTAGCTGAAAATTACACATTTTTTTAAAAATAAATAAATGTTTATAGCAGATAATTTGAAAGAGTAATCTGAGTGTTATGTACTACATCCTGTCTCAAATGTTTAGAAAATGAGTGTGAGTTTAAAGTTTGTAGTTGTTATTGTTTAGCTGAAAATTAACAATTTTTAGGAATACATTTTTAAGAATAAAAAATGTTATAGCAGAATATTTTGAAAGGATGATACGAGGTTGTATGACTTACATCCTGTCATAGAATGTTAAAATGAGTGGTGCAGGTTTACAAGTTAGGTCATGTTATTTTCTAGCATGAAAATTACACATTTTGGATCATGTTTAATGAATAAATAATGTTTTAGGAGTTATTTTGAAAGAGTGTACGGTTTAATGTATTAGCTCCTTGTCATCAGAATGTTAAAACATGGTGGTGAAGGTTTACAGTTGTAGGTCGTTATTGCCTAGATGAAAATTACAATTTTTTTTATGAATATATGTTTTGGCAGTTATTTTGAAAGAGAGATCCTGGGTTGTATATGTACTTAGATCCCTGTCATCAAGAATGTTTAGAAACATTGAGTGGTGCAAGGTTTTACAAGCTTTGTAGGTCCATGTTTAATTGTCTCTAGCATGAAAATTACACTTTTTAGGGAATCACATTTTTTAAATGAATAAATAAATGTTTATAGGCAGATATATTTTGAAAGAGATGATACCTGAGAGTTGTATATGTACTTAGCATCCCCTTGTCATCAAGAATGTTTAGAAACATTGAGTGGTGCAAGGTTTTACCAGCTTTGTAGGTCATGTTAATTTGTCTCTAGCATGAAAATTACACACATTTTAGGGACATCACATTGTTTAAATGAATAAATAAATGTTTATAGGGAGATATATTTTGAAAGAGATGATACCTGAGAGTTGTATATGTACTTAGCATCCCCTTGTCATCAAGAATGTTTAGAAACATTGAGTGGTGCAAGGTTTTACCAAATTTGTGGTCCATGTTTTTTGTTCTAGCATGAAAAAAAATTTTTAACACCTTTTTTTTAAAGAATAAAAAAATTTTTAGGGAATTATTTTGAAAAAAATGATACCCGGGTTGTTAGTATTGCATCCCTTTCATAGAATGTTTAGAAAA
>JARBHB010000141.1:0-21930 GCA_029891345.1 Dryococelus australis
TGATGATTTTACTGAAGGGGGGGTGATGGTGGTGGTGGCGGCGGGCGTAGAAATGGCGGCCGGGACACGGAGCGTGGCCGGTTTGCTGCAGCGGCAGGGTGATGACGCAGGCGGAGTCGAGGCGTCCGTGGCGACAGAATCGAGGCTTGAATATTTGTTAGTGAGGGGGAGGTGGTCGGAGTTGCGAACGACGCGGGAGTGCTTCGATGTCCTCTTTGGAATGACGAACCCGTCCTGGTCCATCGGCGTCGATGTGGCTGGTCTGATGAGCGGCGGTGGTGACGAGGGCGTAGGGGACGAGATGCAGGAGGAGATGGTGACGGTAGGGTAGAGGTATGGGGGTGGTGAATCGAGTGGCGGCATGTGTGGCAGGGAGGTTGATAAGGTGGAGGAAGAGGAAAGTGGTCGGCCGGCTCCAGCCGGTTGCGACCGGTGCGTGTGACGCATCGGGAGCTCGGGGATCTCCAGCGATGCGTCACGCGTGGCGGCGCACGTGCCAAGGTCGCGCGGGTTAGCGCGACCGGCACTGCGTGTTGACGTAGTGCAGGCGGAGACGGTGACGGTGGAGGAGTGCAGAGAGCTGATGACGGAGGGCGGGGCGGAGCAGGCCAGCGTGGTGACGACGCTGGCTGTAGTGGCGGCGGTTGGGAAGGATGACGTGGCTACGCAGAACTGTGTGCAGGCACGTGGGTGGCGGGTGGGAGGGTGCGGTGACGAGCGAGAAGTGTGAAGAGGGGTGAGGGTGGTACGTTGCTCCCGTCCTAAGAGGATGCGGCGCCGAGGGAAGGTCCCACCCCTCCCTCCGCGTCACCCCCTAAGTGGGTGGAGGTGGCGCCCGACGTCGACATGAGCTCGCGCATCGCCTGGAGCAAGGCGCGGCCATCCCCCTGCAAAGTTATAAGGCTAGGCGGCGGGTGGTGGATGCCTGTCCCGGTGGACATCATCCCGGTTGCGCCTTGGCCCGGGGTCACCGGTGGGGGGTCCATTCCAGACCGCCCTCCTCGCCCGAGACCAGTAAGCAGTACTAGGGGCTTAGGCCTACGTGTATACTAGGCGGCGTCCCCCGGAACACTCAGCTCGGCTCTCCAGGCACTGGCGAATCTGAAAAACAGATGAGAGAGCGCTCTGTCGGTCGTCGGCTGGAACCAGCGCGTTAGCTCCCCTCTGGTGGCGGAAGTCTGGAAGCTGCTGTGCGCCGCAGTGCTCCGGGCGGGAGTACCGGTGTCGCCACCTAGCAGGAAAAAGTTGCACTTTACCCGCACGGCACCCAGTTGTCAGCTCCCTCGGGCAGCAAAAACCTGTAAATCTCGGCACTACCGGCTAGATAAGAACAGATTTAAGACGTTTATTAAACAATTTTTAAAACACAGTTTACAAAAAATTCATCTTAAAGTAAATGGGGCCCAGTGACACCTAGCGTCACTAATTAAACAAAAAATTGGGGGTGCAAATTAAAACAAACTAATCCCACCACGCCCCTGGGGCGGGTTGCCCTCATTAAAGCTGAGGGCACAGTTAGTAATTAAACAGGGACCTAGTCCCTGAACAATAATGTAAAACTAACAATATAATAAGTATTGTGGAACTAGTCCACATTAAAAACTAAAGAATAATACATTATTATGAGAGAATATTGCATACAAGGAGCCTAGCTCCCTATGGTGCTTAAAGTAATTCACTTTATCTAGGTCTTAGGTCTACTTATGGGGAGTAGCCCCTCCTGACTGAACCTTAAGATATTTTTAATTAGAGGTGGAGCTGCCCACCCAAAATACCCATTAGACCTAGCTGCTTCCCCCCTCCCAATACCATGCAGAGCCTCTGAACTACGCTCCTAACAAAGCTATTAAGGGTACCAACTGTCGACTGATCTCGAGGTGAGACAAGCCGAGAGGGGGCACCAGGGGTGTATTGAAGTCCCTACTAGCCCCGGTGCGGTGTCGCCCCAGCCAGGGTACGATCCAATACACCGGGGCCCTCCCCCCTCCTGGAATCATCCCGAAGGGTGACACCGGAAGGGGGGAGCCTATTAATTAACCTGCAGAAGACTGGGGTATTGTAGGCCGATCACTTTGTTGGCTCAATCCCTTGTCAGAACCAGGACCGGTGTTGGGTAGGGGACAGTGACCCACCATTACTACGTTAAAAAGTTTATTTTTATGGGGGGACCTACTGAGACGTCCTATAATTGCCACAATGACTGGCCATGCATTAACACTTTTAACTTAAATGGGTTTAGTTAGTGCAAGCAATGGGAGCAGCCATCGTAGGCAAAACTGGCCTGCTCTAGGCAGGTCGTACTCCCTGTCACCGCTTACCAGTCCTGGCTCCAAGTATGGGGGCCTTTGCCTAGGCTTAAAGATGGTGAGATATTTTGAAAGTTAACGCAACATGTTGCTGTACAGTATAAGAAAAGCTAGTAATCAGCCCACAAAATGCTGTGAAGAAAGTGACTATTGAGTTTAACTGAGGGCAGCCATTAGCACTGGAATCAAACAATCCTATTTCAAATCTAGACATGCCTTAAGTACTTCATGTTATAAAAATGAATTAAAGTGAAAGACAACATACTTTGTGTAAACTATACAGAGGGTATAACCCTCACAAACTTAAATAAATGCAAACCTGAAAAAGAAACAGAAAACAAACAGACACTAGGGATGGGAAAATAAATCACGCATGGCACACACTTGAAATGTATCAGCGCAGTACAAGATGACTTTCATTTATACAGGACGTATAACATCCGCAAGGCCTTAGGTACATGTGTAGAAGAATCTATACATGGTGTCTAACACCCACAAAACGTAAAATACCTCAGATGGTGATTGCTGCAGTTTGTAAAGATCATATGCATCACACTATTAGAGTTCAAATGTCCTGCTGAAAAACACAAGAAATATATTAGTCAGAAAAAAACACAAAAAAATTTGTGCCATGGTGGTCCTAAAGTCTTTCTAAATAAAAATAATGTATTTGTTTTTATTTGTAGCTAAAGAAGAATTACATGAAACACTAAAGGCCAACAATCCTGAAAATACTTTTACATTTACTGGGGAAGCACAAGCGTGTGTGCCTTATAGAGGGGTCCAAACCATATATATTTAAATGGCCGTCTCACGCATATGGCGTCCACACTCACTAACACAACACTGGACACATCAGATGGTAGAGGTCATGGCAGGGTACCGAGAGGGCACCCTGCTCCCACGCAGATCCCTCGGTGGGGGCGCCGGTGCGCTCCTGGCATCTGTTTCGGTTTTCGCCGGGGAGGGCTCGCAGGTCCCTCCCCTTCCACCGGTGATCCAACGGTGGGGAGCTGGTGCTCCCATGGACCTCTACTTCTGTTTTCAGCAGAGGGGGCTCCCAGGTCCCCCTCTTTCCCCTGATGGTCCAGCATTGGGAGGCTGGTGCCTCCAGCGGTGCGGCAGCGAGCGGCCGATTGGTGGGGCACGGAGAGCCGGTGGTGCGGGCACCTCTCCTCCAGCACCCTTCGGGCCCGCTCAAGGCTGGAGCGGTCCTGGTCTGCCCCTGCGACGGCGTCCTTGGCCCCTTCCGCGCCCGCGAGCGGCTGCTGCGGCGCGAGCAGGGACCACCTCAGGGTTGACGGGCAACGCGTCCTCCTGGTACTGAGTGTCGTGCTCGATGTAGATGTTGCGGGACCACCGAACGACGTCAGATACAATGAGGCGTCTCATCACCTTCGCATACCTCCATCTGACGTGAAGTTCCTGGAGGACGTAGTCGTTCGTCGGATCCCAGGAACCCAGGGAGCCGACTATCAGGGCGTCGACGAAGGTTGTGTAGCCCTGGCCCTCAAGGATGTCCGCCAAACCCTGGTACTTGGTCGTCTTGTGATCCCGCACGAGAGAAAGGGCCTGGCTCCTGTTCTCGAACGGGATCGCTACGTCTATGATGCTGACTTTCTTCCTACCTGAGTCGATGATCACCAGGTCTGGACGTAGCAGGTACTCGGTGTTGGGAACAGCCCTGTTCACCCTCACCTCGATGTTGTCGTCCCTCGGGATGGCAGCGACCAGCCTGTGTAGCACGCTGTTGTGACGGTGCTGCCAGGCGGCAGAGTGGCGGCCGCAGTGGTTCAGGACGTGCGGCAGCGTCTCGTTGTTGTAGCCGCACCTCCTGCACCGCTTGTCTCGAACAGGTCCTCTGGTCGCTCCGTTCAGCGGCACGGTGTTGAGACGGGCCCTGTGCACGAAGCGCCAGTCTGCGAAGCGGGTGTGCTTGCCATCCCTCATGAAGTGGGAGCTGGCCGGACTCTTCATCACTCCGTCCATGGCCTTGCCTTGGTCGGGCAAGTCCGCCAGCTTCCTACTGTAGACACTACGCCGAGCGGTGGCCAAGCGACGGTAGACCTGAGCCCGGGCTGCCGGACCGACCAGGATGCGGTCCGGCTCGCGGCTTGGCGTCGGGATCATCAACTGGACTTCCTGCAGCTCTTCCGACCACCTCACGCTCACACCACAGATCTTGTGGAGCCTCCTTGCTGCATTTCGACTGTAGGTCCAGTGACTCTCGACCGCCCCAGGGTCGCGACGGAACTCACCTTCGGTCTCACCGCTCAGGTACCGACACATCTCTTCCTTGGTTATCTCGTTCTTGTTGAGGCGCTTCCTCGTTGCCTGGAACAAGCCTGCCCATGTCAAGTCTCGAACATCAGGGTCCTTACAGGTAAGGAGCCTGTACCCATGTGCGACGGTGGCCACGTCACACTGGTCAGCGAGTGGGAGGAGACCAGCTCCCCCCTCGTGTGTCGGGGCATGGACGATGTTTGGAGTGGCTCTCTCGGGGAGATTGAGCCACTGTTTACAATATCTTTTCATCTTCCTGTCGTACCGAGCCAGTACCGCTTTTCTGACACGGCCTCCCCGCAGGATGAACTGCAGCCTCGACAGGAGGTACGTCGAGACCGCCTGGATCTTCTGCCAGGGGGCGAGGAGGCTGGCGTGGATCTTGTCTAGGTCCGCCCCCATGGCTTCCACCTCGTCGTCTGGTGACTGGGCAGTTCGGTATCCAGTAGGGACTCCCAGGTGGCGGTAAGACTCGCCCTCGGCGAGCGCTGTGATGGGGACCCCTCCGATCTGCACCTCGGTTATCGGTTGAGCTCCGGGTAGAACTCCACGCTGACCGGACCTGCAGTAAACATGGAGCGAGGCACATTTAGCTGGCTTGAAGGTGAGCCCAGCCCAGGTACCTGCCTCGTAGACCCCATCCAGCAGGGTCTGCAAGCTCTCGTGGTCCCGCCCTACGAGGACGATGTCGTCTGCGTAGGCGAGGATGGCGTGTTGATGGCCCGGGATGTTGTAGCCGAGGTCTTCTTCCCTCCTGGCGGCCGTCCTCAGCACTGCCTCCATGCTAAGGTTGAAGAGGATAGGGCTGAGGGGACAGCCTTGACGGACGCCAGCACGGATCTCTACTTCTTCCGTGTAGCCACCCTCTGTACGGACCCGTGTGCTCCCGCCGGTGTACAGGTCCGCGATGAGGTCACGCAGGTGTTGGGGAACCCTCATCTGTGTCAATGCGTGCTTAATGTACGCGCGTGGGACGGATCCAAACGCGTTGGCGAGATCCAGCCAGGTGACCGCAACTTGGTGCTTCTTTGCTCTGCAACCATCAAGAATTGACTGCAAAACAAAGTTGTGTTCCAGACAGCCCTCGTACTCCATGAAACCCTTCTGCTGTCTGGAGATGCGCCCCGTCCGGGCGGCCCACTTGCCCAGACGGTCAACCACCACCGACAGGAACAACTTGGAGATGGTGGTGCTGAGCGCGATAGGACGCCTTCTTCTATTGTGCAATATTTTCACGATATGTACGTAGCGTTGCCTTCAGTTTTTTACGTTTTTATGTCTGTTTTGTTGTTTTTGGAATGGGCGAAGAACTGTCGTTCAAGACTTTGGTTGGTAGATAAGATAGCGTCTGCTGCACTAGTAGATGGTGAAGTAACATTTGTAGTCATGAGCTGTTGTACTAAATAGGCTTGTTTCTGCACTTTGGCATGAAGTACTGGGCTCTTCAGTTATGGTTGGGAAAGTGTCAATATGTATCTCCATGCTGCCAACACTGGGGGACGAATATTGCTGGGGTTCTTGGTTTGAGAACACCAGAAGATTCCTTGGTACTGTCAGGTTTTTCCAGATTCATTTCAAGCAAACAGTTTGGTGTGGGTTCACAATTTTAATTTTCACTTGGTCTGGGGTGAACAGCAATGCAATAGCAAAATCTGAAATAGCATCTAAATTGAAGGAGTGGATTCCAGTGGCCCTAAAACCTTGTATCGCATTTCCAGGAGTTGCTGCTTTTCCCCAAGTTTCACTCTGCTCCTCACCAAACTGCATCTTAGTTAGCTCTCGGTACGGGTGGTTTGTTAGCCACTTTTAACGAGCAGTGTAGAAGTGATGTTTCACTGATTTAAATACAGCATTTTCAAGTGGCTGTAAATGTGTCGTGTGGCTAGGGAGGCATAGTAATATTTCATTCTCATCAGCGAATTCAAGAACGTCCACAGAATTGCAGTGAGAAGCATATCCATCCATATTCAACAGTACTTTCCCTGATGGCTTGCGAGGGAAAAAATAGTTTTTAAGCCAATTAGAAAAAATAACTGTGAAGTTTAAAAAATAAATACTCTTACCTTGCTTCTTTGTTGAAAAAAAGAGATAGCTGCTGTTTCATCCACTGTATTTGAGCTGACATTAGCAATATTTTCTTCTATTACTTCATTGTCAGAAACACGTGTGGACCTATACAAGGCACCTGTGTGTATCTCCAGTAGCTGCAGGGGTGACTGAATTAACGTGTACGATTTAAGAAACTTCTTGTAAATATAAAATAGTGATCTTGACTATGGGAATTTTTTTCGGAAGGAAATGTTCATATCAACGGCAGGTTATAGTTGATTCAATAAGTTAGAAAGAGTCTAATGTATGATAGGAAACGAATGTTAGGAATATACTTGCTGATTTGATTTATTTTCAAGTAAAGTAAAGTAAAAATTTGTATACACTATCAAAATGTAATTTCTTCAAGACAGATTTTGTAAAAGCTTTATTTGTGCCTAATGACCTCGAGGAGACAAACCTCTAGTGAATACCATTTGGATAGAAAATGATAAAATAAGGTAAATCCATCAATTGGAAGTGTCAATGTTAAGATGCTTTTTATATTTTTGGGAAAATTGACTAATGATGAATTAAAACAAAAAAAAAATCAATGGTGGAAAACAATATCCCAAAAAAAAATGGTTGTAGCGTATACCCGCTATTTTGGATTACAAATATTTATTGCTGATTGAAGATTATAAGAAAATAAATTAAAAATAATACACTATTAAATTTTTGATAGTTTGCCCAACCCAGCATTCAAGACATAGATCCTTTTATTTGCGCATGTAATTACAATGTATTCATGATACTAAGCATATGCGAAATGAAAGTAATGTCATAATGTATGAATTGTAACATAATTATTATTTACAATTCATGTTGGATGTTTATCTTACAGGATAAATTAATCAGCTATGGCTATTGAATAAAAGTTTTGTCAAATCTCTTCTCGAATGCCTCAATAAGCCAGAAGTTTATAAACATTCCAAAATTAACTTATAGCTGCTGAATAAGTGTTTTAAAATACTTTCTGTACCAGATACTTACTTGTTCTCTGTTTTTAGGGCCTGACTTTTGTTCTTCGTATTAGTTGTCCCTGGTTATGAAGCTGTCTGAATCTCTTAGTGCTCCGCACTGAATTCATTTTCTGAATCCTGCAAAGTATCCTCTGTTACTCCTATCGGATTGCCTTCATGTTTTCTGCACTTTGTGTGGAGGGGAAACTATTGTCATGTACGTAAACATATACTTAAGCTCAATAAAAGGTATATAAAAAAATAGCTCTAATTTTCTTTTCCTGTACAGTATTATCAAAACATAAACATACACACTTACCTTTGTTTCTGATATACAATCAATGCAGTTGCTTTTAGTTTGCTTCGGTGTGCACTCAATTTGTACTGGTCCCATTTTCCCTTCCTTTTGTCATGTTTCTGTTCCTTAGTCATTATTCTATGTTACACTCGTGGAACAATACAAATTGCTAGTATAATATCGCAAATTTTACAGCAGATATTTTTACTAATTATCATATTTTAAAATTAAGCATGTTTTGTCCTTCACACTGTTCTATACTTCTGACTATCGACGGCTTAGCAAAAGAAAGGGTACTGCGGCAGGAGGATAGATAAACCAGAACCAGCGTATGCTGGATATAAGGTAAGATCGGGTGATACTGAGCCTTTTCTGTTACTGTTTCAAAAATATTGGGCTATGGTTATTTGTATTTATTTCATTTGATGGAGGGATTCTTAACGAACTATTTCTTACAAATGTATTGAAAATAGCAAAATTTTGTTCTGTGTTAATAACAAATTTTGGTTAAAAAAAAGTAGGTAGCTCCCTGATATTCCAGTAACTCTAATGTGGTAAGTTGCCACGTAATAGAATGTAAAATATATTTTAATGATATGAAATTGTATGTAACAATGTAATGCAAGTCTGATGCATCTGGCAAGCCATAATGAAAGCTCATTTTGTACACATCAGGGGGCGTCCATAAATTACGCGAGGTGATTTTGGAGATTTTTTGACCCCCTTCTCCCCTAGTGAGATATGAGATTTGGCACCACCCTCCCCACTCCCCCAAATCTCTCATGAGATTGTTCAAAATGCATATTTTTAGTGTAAATACGTTAATCTATGCTTAATTGCTTTGGATTTATTTTGAAAAGAAACCTAATTTGTTGAATTTTTTTATGTAGGACTAGTTAGACTAGTCTTTAAGACTAAGACCGTAGTCTAGAATCACAGTGAAAAAATCGAACAATAAAATACTTAAATGAGAACTACTAAAATTGGTAAAAGAATATTCATTCTAATTCAGTCCACGGAGACTCGTGTACTGTCTCAAGAGTGACTACTGGAAGCAACATGTCCATGTGATTTTCAGTAAAATCATCTGCTCCTTCGACCTTGTTCCGATTTAGCCACTCTAAACAGTTGTTGCTTGCACACAAAAGGTCTGTAGCTCGCACGTGTGACAATCCGTGAGGTTCGCACTTTGCGCGCTAGTGCAGCTGGTGCACGGTGGACCGCGCGCCGGTGCTCTTGTGATGGATGAAAAGTAGATACCGCATGTACTGCAGCATGTAGAGCTCAATAGAAAAATTCCGAAGTGCATCAGGGAATTCCTTTTTTAAATACTCCAAAGAATGTGCCCCCATTCCATTTCAAGAAAGATACTGCATAGATTAAACACTTCTCTATTTTGTTGTTCCACGTACTTTCATCTTACATTGATAAAATATTTCATTTGTGCCTCATGTATTGCTAAATACAGAGTTTGTTAGATATCTGGTCTTCCCACTCCATGAAATTGGAAAGAGTTTTCTAATGAAGTTTGCGTACCTGGTTTTGATGGTTGGGACAGGAAGGATCGGTAGCCTTGTGGGGACCTTCGTAGAGGCAGCACTTGGGGGCGGCGTCCCTGGCGACGCAGTCGCGGGACCATTGTTCCCCGGCGCAGCGGAAACAGGCGATCCGGCGGGCGCAGCGCAGAGACGAGTGTCCTAGGCCCGGACATCGGTAGCACTGTGGGGTACAAGCGGAGCCGCGGTACGGCTCGACGGAGACGACCCAGCAGCCGATGGAACGAATCGGGTAGATGAGGGAGGCCTCCCCTACCCGGATGGTGGTGATCAAAAATGAAGCGGTGGCGGCGGTGTCGGATGAGCGGAGGCGGGTGACGGAGGAGACAGGCAGCTTGTGGGCTGTCAACTCTGCCTGTACCTCCTCGGGTGACGTGGTGAGGGGGAGCCGTTTGACGACGACGCGGTCCTACCGTTCGTCAGGACGACGCGACGTGTAAGGCGAGAAGCCGAGGGAAGAGAGATGGTTGAATAAAAATTCGTGATCGCGCGCGTTCGTTGTGTAAAACGACGTGCGATCACGGACGGTGGTCATGGTGAGGGGGCCGGTGAGGACAGACTGTAGATGTTTGGCATTGAGAAACGGTTGTTTCTCAATGGCCACTAGACAGGCGATGGGCGGCATACGGGGGTGGATGATTTGGGCGTAGGGGGGGTGATGGTGGGGGTGGCGGCTGAAGTAGCGTTGGCGGATTCTCACCTTCGCTTTCCTTCCACTTGCACCGCACGATGCGCTCCTGCCTTTCCGGAAACAATACCACACACTTGCATGCTCCATCTGCAACTGCTCGCCACGGTCCACTACACATTTCTCCTGTTAACATAGTTACAAATTACATGTTTCTAAACAAATACATACCACGTAACATTTTCCTATGCCACATCACGTAGTTCCACGACTATACCTGCAGCAGCACCTCCTCGTGGGCACAACCACCACGCTCGCCATACGTGGACAAACTGCTCTCCGTCCCGCCTTCATGTTACACCGTAAAAATTAAAGAAATTGAAACACCGAACACCCTTAAGGTCCCTGTTCGCGAACCTCACTGACGCAGGTTACGCTCGCATTCTCTACACTACACTCACTCCCGTATACCTTCACCCGTACACACTGTCCATCCTCTACACATCCTTTCACTTACGCTGCACGTGCGGAACTACCCTAAACCTTACGATCGAACCGTTTTGAGGCCTCCGTAGCCACCTGACCGGCAGCAGCCCACGTCGTTCACCCACTTGCCGCACGAAGCAGCACCTCCTGGACGCCGGCTCACACGGCAGTTGTCGATCTTTACGCATGCAGGCACGCCACACCCTGCCACCTACCAATCCTTACCGCTTAAGTACTCCACTCCACCCTCCATATGGTCACCGCGCCGATTATATCCAGCAGATGCTCTCCGGGACCTCGGCACTACTCGCTTCATCACATAACTGCACCACCCCCCCCCCCCCCCGAAGCAGAACCTTCCCTCTTTTTTCGGGTTAGGGTGGGACCTCAAATAAAACACCACACACCACCGCCATTATATTTATTCTTCATTTACATACATTCACAAGTACATGACAACAAGTTTCCCTGCCCTCAGCATTCAGAGACAACACATCATCACACATTCGAGTACATAATCACACATCTACCCTATGCATGTACAGCACACGTTCTCTCTTATTCTCCTTAATGGTGACGCAGCACCAGAGAAGATCGAGAAGAACACTTCAAGTCTCTTCGCATCACGTGAAATACTTTGTGGTGGGCCGATCCCGGTGGTACTGCAATACCGGGCCAACCCGCGGCGGAGGTGTGGCAAGCCCCTAGCACTCCGCCCTGTTCCAAAAATCAGTTTAATATTCTGGTCCTGCGATGCAGGACGTATCTGATATTAAGCTGATAAGAACAGATTAAAAATTTTTATTGAAAAAATGTTTGCAATACAACACTTTTACATGTTGAAGATATTTAAAAAAAAAAAGAGAATATGATATAAAGGTGCTCTAGCACCTGTACCCCAGAATTTGAATTATAGAAAATTTTATAAACTAAGTGTAGTACATTCCACGCTCTTTGGCGGGTCTCCTCTTGATGAAAAAATTTACAAATATCTGAAAGAAAAATACACAATAGGCCAAAGAAGTAATAACTAACTTTACTTAACTTATTTCCTATGTAACCCACGAGCTGGTTTCACCCCATACCCGCCCTCTAATTTCTGGCACTACGTGGCAGCCCCCTAGCAAGAATATTGTGTTGGCTCGCCCTGTCGGTCCCACCCGAAGATGAGTCCGAGGGGGGTTGCCAGGATGAATATGAAAATGTTGTTTAAATGGGGAGGTCTATCTATGCATCGCGGGAAGCCAACGACCAGCTAAAACTTCCGTACACTTCATGTGCTGCTACGGGGTCGTGCAGGACCGACCCAGCTCCAGCGGCGGGGCGGGTAAACATTTTAAAGAGGTTATAGGGAATGGTGTTAATCTAGACAATTAAGGTGGCTTCGCGCTGGCTGCACATCTGGAAAATATACGGTAAATACTGGGACTACCAGCAGTATCAGACCTAACTAAACTTAAGTACTTCATGTTATAAATGTTAAAATTTGAGACAATAATATTAACAGTTGGGAACCAAGATTGAAACACATTATTTTAGGCTTAGGTGTGGGTAGGTATGGGGTGCTAGGGTGGGGGAAGGTAGGGGGCAGACTGGTTGTATATTGAAAATGTTGTAATAGTTTGTGAGCACTGTTGTCTTTCTGAGTGTTCAATTCAGTGTTTTGGAAATTTTAATAACAGGATAATTTGAAATAAAATCTTATTTAATGTTTCGCACTTCACTAGGGGCCGCACTGGCTAGACCCCAGCTTGTGGCTTCTGCGGAGGGTGTTTTTCAACCCCCCTTCCACCGGTGATCCAACGGTGGGACGCTGGTGCATCACTGCCTTGAGTTGGGGGGCGTTTTTCAGCCCCCCGTCCCTCGATGGTCCAGCGGTGAGGTGCTGGTGCACCAGGGCGTCGACCAGGAGGTCCCAGCGGTGTCAGGGGGCCATCACGCATCAGGCACAAGGCTTCCGTGCAATGCACCACGCCACCTCACGTGGTGGCATGGTAAGCCACCGGGGTTTCCTCTTTCAGCGCCAGGTCGTCAGGATGGTAGTGAAGATGAGCGGCACCTGGACATTAAAGTTAAGCACGAAAGAAAATTGTAAAGTGGGATGACAAAAAGAAGGAAACACTCAGAAGACCCAAACTGGGCGAAGGAAGAAGAGGGTGAGTAAAGAGAGACAGAGCAAATACAGCGGCAATATAACACAGGAGCCTCGCAGCCAATCACCCCATCACGTGGTGTCCTGGCGCTGGGGTGGCTGGCACCCTGGTTGGTTCTGGTCCGCAGTCTGCCGTGCAGGTCCCTGGCTGTTGGGTAGGGCCTCGCGGTGAGCATCACGGGGCAGTCGCGCCTTCCACCACTCGCCCGGCCATACCACGTGGAAGTCCTGAAGGTCCGGCCCCCACGCTGTAGTCGGGCGCCCGTTGGGAGGTTCCCAGTGCCCATCGGCGCCGTCCGATGCTCGAGCTGGTCGTGGTGGGAAGTCCTGCGTGAGGCCTCGGCGGCTGCGCCATGGTCTGTGTTTCGCGGTTGGTTCCTATCGGGGGCTCCTTGCTGCGGTGGGCCGTGAGTGGTTGAGAGGGTGGAGGGGGGTTGCCAGCGTCTGGAGGGGGTGCCTGGTTGCCGGCTGGGGCATCTCCATATTGGCGGTGGCCAGTAACGTGTTCTACGTAAATGTCTCGTGACCACCGCACGCAGTCGCTCACTATCAGCCGACGCATGAGGGTGGAGTAGCGCCACCCGATCCGGAGACGGCGGAGGACCTTGTCGTTGGCCGGGTCCCAGGATCCCAGCGAGCCCACGACGATGGCCTCCACGTCGGCTTGAAAACCTCTCATCTGGAGCTGGTCCAGCACCGTCTGGTACTTGAGAACCTTCTCCCGCCTTGCCCACTCCAACGCCACGTACCTGTTGTCGAAGGGTACGGTCACGTCGACGAGGAGTGCGGTCCGGCGGGTCTCGTTCAGCAAGACCAGGTCGGGCCGGGCAGGGAGGTGGTGTGGGGCACTTGTTGGTTCACCCTCAGCTGCGTCCCCGGGTCCAGCTGCGCAGCTCGCTGGAGGCGCTCCACCACGGCGTTGTGGCGCCGTTGCCAGGCGGCGGAGTGGACGCGGCAATGGTTGAGGACGTGGGCCAGCGTCTCCGTCTGGTACCCACATCGCCTGCAGCGTCTGTCGTTCTGTCCGCGTCCACGTTGAGCACCGTTGAGGGGGACCACGTTTAGCCTGGCGCGGTGGACGAAGCGCCACTCGGCGAACCTGGTGTACTTGCCCGCCGGCATGTAGTGGCTGCTGACAGGGTCGCGGCAGCTGGCATCCAACACCTTGCCTTGGTCGGGTAGGCGGCGCACGCTCTCTCGGTAGTGTCTCTTCGCCGCGTCGCCGAGGCGCATGGAGACCTGATGGCGTTGTTGGGGACCCACTCGGACATAGGCGGGTTCCCTGCCGCCGGGCATGGGGATGTCCAGCTGGAGCTCCTGGAATGTCTGGCTCCACCACCACATGACGCCGAAGGAATCGCGCAGCCGGCGCCCCGCATTCCTCGTGAACGTCCAGAAGGACTCGGCCGCTCCGGGGTCCCGATTCAGCGGCGCAGCCGTGGAGCCATTCAGATAGTCCACCAGGAGCTCAGGGGTGACGTCGGTCGCCGCCCAACCCGCCTTTTGCGCCGCCGCCGCCCGGAGTTTTGTCCAGGCGAGCTCCAAGATGTCGGAATCCTTGGAGCTGAGGATGCGGAAGGCGTGGGCGATGGAGTGGGTGTCGCAGAGATCTCCGAGGGGCAGGATGCCAGCTCCGCCGTCGGTCCGAGCGATGTGGGCCATGAGGGGAGTCGCACGGTGGGGTAAATCGAGCCACCGCTTGACCAAGGCCCGCACGTCTCGGTCGAAGGCCGCCAGAGCCGTCTTGCGGACTCTCCCTCCCCGTAGGATGAACTGCATCCGGGAGAGTAGGAAGACCCTCGTGGCATCGATTTTCTGCCATGGCGCCAGCAAGCTCTGGTCGATGCGGGCGATGTCTGCCCTGAGCCGCTGGATGTCTTCTTCAGGTGTCTGGGCTGCCCTGTACCCCGTGGGGACGCCGAGGTGTCTGTATCCCTCCCCCTCTGCCAATGCCCGGATGGGTGTCTCATCAACGTGGATGGTGGTCGGCAAGGCGGTGGGACGGCTACCACGCGCACGCTGGTGGAGGGAGGTGCACTTTCGGGGCTTGAATTTCAGGCCCGCCCATCAGGCGACCCTCGTGACGGTGTCAGATAGTGCCTGCAGATCTTGTGGGCCACGTGCAAGCACCGCGAGGTCGTCCGCGTACGCTGTTCCGAGTGGTGTTGGCCGGCCAGTTGGTAGCCACGGTTCTCTGCCTGACGAGCGAGGCTCCTGATAAGGGGTTCCATGCCCAGGTAAAAAAGCACGGGGCTGAGAGGGCAGCCCTGTCTCACACCAGCCTCGATCGGTATCGGCTCCGTGTGGCCCGACATCCCGAAGAGGACGTCGAAGCGCTCCCGCGTCGTTCGCCCCTCCGACCAAATCCCCATCACTAACAAATATTCTTCATTAGACTCTGTCGCCGCGGACACGGACGACGCCCCGACAGACACCTCAACTCCACCTGCGTCATCACCCCGCCGCCGCCGCAAACCGGCCACGCTCCGTGTCCCTGTCGCCACCGCAACTCCCGCTGCCCCCGCTACACCCGCTGCCACCGCCACCATCACCCCCCGTCAAACAAATCATCCACCCCACGTATGCCGCCCATCGCCTGTCTAGTGGCTATTGAGAAACAACCGTTTCTCAATGCCAAACATCTTCAGTCCCTCCTCACCGGCACACTTTCAATGACCTCCGTACGTGATCGCACGTCGTTTTATACCACAAACGCGCGCGACCACGAATTCCTATTTAATCACCTGTCATCCATCGGATTCTCGCCCTACACGTCGCGTCGTCCTGATGAACGACAGGACTGCGTCGTCGTCAAACGGCTCCCCCTCACCACATCACCCGAGGAGGTACAGGCGGAGTTGACAGCCCGCAAGCTGCCTGTCTCCTCCGTCACCCGCCTAGGCTCATCAGACACCGCCGCCACCGCATCCTTCCTAATAACAACCATCCGGGTAGGAGAGGCCTCACTCTTCTACCTGCTTCGATCAATCGGCTACTGGGTCGTCTCCGTCGAGCCGTACCGCGGCTCCGCTCGTACCCCACAGTGCTACCGGTGCCAAGGCCTTGGACATTCGTCTCTGCGCTGCGCCCACCGTCTCGCCTGCTTCCGCTGCGCCGGGGAACATTGGTCCCGCGACTGCACCTGCAAGGACGCCGCCCCCAAGTGCTGCCTGTGCGACGGCCCTCATAAGGTCACCGATCCCGCCTGCCCAAACCACGTCCGCTATGCCCTACGCCATCCTCTCCGCACACCCGCCGCCACCACCGCCGCCGCCATCCCGCCCCTTCTCCCGCCTCCAAACCTTACGTCCTTGCGTGAATTTCCCGCCGCACCCAAGGTCAACCCCTGGCTAGCCCGCGCCCAAGCGCGCGCCCAGCCCCCCGGTCCCCGCCCCCTCGCCTACCGCTCAAATCCCGTTACCGCTACCTGCAACCCTCGCTCGCCCGACCGCTGCTCACGTCCCGTTACCTCCTCCCCTCGCCTACCCATCGGCTCCCGGTCAACCCCGCGCGCCTGCTCCAGCTTGCGTTCCCGATGCGCCCGTTTCCTCCCTTACCGACTCCCTTCGCGATATTATCGCATTTATTCGCCAATTCCTCCCACTCATACGATCCACCATCACCGCCCTTTCCCGTGCCCGCTCCCCAACAGAAAAACTGGACATCCTCCTAAACGTGTTCCTCCAGTTTTTCGATGGACCCCCCTCCCCCCTTAAGTTCCTACTCTGGAATGCTTGCTCTCTCCTTCCCAAACTTTCCGACCTCCATTCCATTCTCAGTGATCACCGCCCCGACGTCGTGTTCCTCACCGAAACCTGGCTCACCCCCGCCCTCCCCCTTCACGTCCCGGGGTACACCGTCCATCGCTGTGACCGCGCCGGTCACGGGGGTGGGGTGGCCCTCCACGTTAAATCCGCCATTGCCCATCACCGCCGTATCGTTCCCACCTCGCCCGCGGCTGAGGCGGTCGCCGTGCGTCTGCGCGGCCGCCCCTACCCGATCACCCTCGTTGCCCTATACCTCCCGCCTAATTTTCCTTTCCCAACCGACGCCGTCGAAGCCCTCGGCAGGATCGATGTACACGTCGTTCTTGCCGGCGACTTCAACGCTTCCCACCCGTCCTGGGGGTGCCCTTCCACGAACCGCCAGGGCACCTCGTTACGTCAGCTACTCCGCCGCTCCAAACTCCAGCTCACCGCCCCCCCCACCCCCACCTATCATCCCGCCCACCGCAACCGCCGCCCTTCTACCCTCGATTTCACAATTTCCACGCACCGTCCTATCGTTTCCGACGTCCGCTCCATAGCCGCCGGCCCGTCCGACCATTCTCCCGTCCTCAGACTCATCCATTACCGCCCTCACGCCCGGCCTATTTTCCCGCGCTTCAATTTCCGTTCCGCCGACTGGTACGCCTACCAAATCTCCCTTCATAATTCCCTCGACCTCGCCGCCCCCTTCTCCACCCCCGACGACATCGATCGCAACACCACCCTCCTTTCCGACGCTATCACCTCCGCCGCCAACGACCACATTCCCCTCCTCCGGCCCTCCACCCCTCCCGGAGCGCATTGGCAACGCACTGTCCCTGCGGAACCGCTTTCGCGGCCGCTGGCAGGCATCCCGCCTCCCGCAGGATAGGAGCTCATACCTCCTCCTGCGGGGCTGGTGCCGCCGGCTGGTCCGGAAGTGGAAAGCCGATCAGGAGACTTTGCGCTTGCAATCGCTCACGCACTCAGACGGTTCCCTCTGGACCCACCTCCGCAGCCTGAAATCCGCCCCCACAACCTTCCCGCCTCTCGCCACTCCCCCTACCCTAGCCGAGACGGCCGCGGAGAAATCCGAGGCCATCTCGGCGTTCCTACACACCACCTTCGCCTCCGTCCCGCTTCCCACGCTTTCCTCCGACTCTTCCGAGGACGAGGAACACCCCTACACCCTCTCCGATCACGTCACCCTTCCCCTCCTGCCCGCCCGCCTTTCCGTCTCGCGACTCCGCGGGAAATTTTCCTCATCCTCTCTCGCCTTCGCCTTTCCGCCGCCCCCGGCCCGGACTCCATCCCGGCCCCCCTCCTCCGCGCCCTCCCGCGCACCGCCATAGTCTTCCTTACCCTGCTTGTCAACGCCATCCTCCTCCAGTGTCATTACCCCACCCCCTGGAAATCCGCGATCGTTGTCCCGATTCCAAAACCCGGCAAACCCCCCGAACTCCCCTCATCTTACCGGCCCATTTCTCCTCTCTCCATCCTCTCCATGGTGGCCGAAAAAGTCATCTATAACCGCCTCCTCCTCGCCGTCTCCGCCGCCGACATTCTCCCAAACCACCAGTTTGGCTTCCGCCCCCTCCACTCCACCTCCCACGCCATCGCCCGTGTGGGACGCGTCGCGGTGACCGGTTTCGCCCGGCGCCAACACACGGGCATGGTGCTCCTCGACCGACCTAGCCACAGCCTTCGATTCCGTTCCGCACCAACAACTCATTTCCCGCCTCTCCTCCATGGCCATCCCGCCTCACCTCACCCGCCCACTCTGCTCGTACCTGGGAGATCGCTCCTACTGGGTGCGGGTGGAGGGCGCCCTTTCCGCCCCCCGGCGCATTCCCGCCGGGGTCCCGCAAGGCTCCATACTAAGCCCCCTCCTCTTCTCACTCCACATTTCCAACCTCAAAGTCCCTCCCGGTAACCACATGATACAGTACGCTGACGACACCTGCCTCCTCTCCTCCTCCGTCCACGAGCACATGCTCGGGGACCGCCTCAGCCGCGGCCTCACCTCCATCCAGACCCAGCTCCACGCCCACGGCTTCGGACTCAATCCTTCCAAGTCCGAGGCCGTTCTCTTTTCCCGCCTCCACCCCGCCGAGGATCAACCACCCCGCCTTTCCGCCTCCGTCATTCCTTGGAAACCCCAAGCCCGCTACCCCCGGCGTCCTTTTCGATTCCCGGTTCAATTTCATCTCCCACCTCGACTCCGTCACCACCAAAGCCCGCACCCCCATGATCCACCTCGCCTCCGCCATTCCGCAGGAACCCCGTTCTCCATCCGCACGACCGTCTTCCGCACCTTCGTCATCCCCATTCTCACCTACGCCTGCCCCGCCTGGTCCCACGTCACCACCCACGCGCTCCGCCCGCCCACCCACATCTTTTTCCGATCCCTTCGCCTCACCCACCGCCTCCCCCTCCCCGTCACCCGCGACCAGGTCCTCGCCACCGCCCGCGTCCCGCACTTCCACTCCATACTCGCATCCCTCACGGACCGTTTCCGGCGTTCCTGCACACGCCACCTCACCAACCCCCTCATCCGTCAACTCGCCAACCCGCTACCGCCCACCCCGTATCCACGCCGTCCGCTCCTTTCGACGCAGCACTTGGTCCCCGCCGCCGAGGAAGAAGAGGACGCCGAGGACGCAGTTAATCACAGACTTCCGCCGGACACCTGACAGCGGCCAAGGCTAAGGCTGACGTAGCACTACCCCCATCACCCCCGTCACTTTCTTCGCCCCAAATGACGTCCCATCATCTTTTCGCCCCCAATTAACTGACATACATTTTCGCCCCAACTTCTCTGAAAATCATCTCCCCCTCATGCGTGCCCAACCTCCTAAGTAAGCACGCCCCCCGTTTCAAATGGTAAGATTTTCCTCCCCAGCAGCCACCCCTTTACACTTTTCGCCCCCTCATCTCATTTAAGCCCACATGTACCTCCCGGTCGGAGGGGCTTCTCCCCACAATTACACGACAACTGCCGTGCGAGCCGGCGCCCAGGAGGTGCTGCTTCGTGCGGCAAGAGGGTGAACGACGTGTGCTGCTGCCGGTCAGGCGGCTACGGAGGCCTCAAAACGGAGTTCGATCTTAAGGTTTAGGGTAGTTCTGCATGCGCTGCGTAAGGGGAAGGACGTGTAGAGGATGGATAGTGCGTACGGGTGAAGGTATACAGGAGCGAGTGTAGTGTAGAGAATGCGAGTGTAACCTGCGCCAGTGAGGTTCGCGAAGAGGGACCTTAAGGGTCTTCGGTGTTTCAATTTCTTTAATTTTTACGGTGTCACATGAAGGCGGGTCGGAGAGCAGTTTGTCCCCGTATGGCGAGCGTGGTGGTGGTTGGTGCCCACGAGGAGGTGCTGCTGCAGGTATATTCGTGGAACTACGTGGTGTGGCATAGGAGAATGTTACGTGGTATGTATTTGTTTAGAAACATGTAATTTGTAACTATGTTAACAGGAGAAATGTGTAGTGGAGCGTGGCGAGCAGTTGCAGATGGAGCGTGCAAGTGCGTGGTATTGTTTCCGGAAAGGCAGGAGCGCATCGTGTGGTGCAAGTGGAAGGAAAGCGAAGGTGAGAATCATGTACAGTATTATATAAAGTGGTGCATAAATAGTGATGTAGGGGCCAGGGACGGTATCGCTTCTCGGCCTATCGGCTATGATCAAGGTGTAATTTCTGTTCTTATCTAGCCGGTAGTGCAGCATTTGTCCTAGGTTTGCAGTCCAGGAAAGCAGAATTCTGGGTGGCGTGCGGCTTACTACCACCTGTTGCTGCTAGGTGGCGACACCGACGCTCGCGCCCAGGGCGCTGCGGCGCGCCGCTGCTTCCACAGTTTCGCCGCTAGAGGGGAGCTGCCGCGCCTGAGGAGGTTCCGGACACGCGACGACAGAGAGCTCTCCTTTCTTTCAGCATCGCCTGCGCCTGGAGAGCTGAGCAGGGTTGTTCCGGGGGACGTCGCCTAGAGTGTGTATAGGCTTAGCCCCCAGTACTGCTTACTGGTCTCGGGCGAGGGGGAGGTCTGGAATGGACCGCCCACCCGTGACCCCGAGCCAGGGCGAAACCGGGATGATGTCCTCCGGGACAGGCATCCACCCCCCGCCACCTAGCTGTATAACCTTGCAGGGGGACAGCCGCGCCCTGCTCCAGGCGATGCGAGAGCTCGCGTCGCCGGACGTCACCTCCTCCCCCTTAGGGGGCGACGCGGAGGGAGGGGTGGGACCTTCCCTTGGCGCCGCGTCCTCCGGGGTCAGGGGCATCGACCCTCTACCCCCCTCATCCTTCATCACTCTCGCCACCGCACCCTCAGTTCATCCAACTCCTTTATCATCGCCACGTCATCGCTCCCGACCGCCGCCACGACAGCCAGCGTAGTCTCCACGCTGGCCTGCTCCGCCCCCCCACCGTCACCTCAGCGCTGCCCGGTTCGACCGTCTCCGCCACGTTACCGTGCCGTGCCGGCCGTGCTTACCCGCGCGACGCGTCGCTGGAGTTTACTGAACTCCCGACGCGTCACACCCAGCAGTCGCAACCGGCCGGAGCCGGCCGACCACTTCTATCCACGTCACCCTTATCAACTTCTCTCCCGCACATGCCACCCCTTGACTCGCCGCCCCCGTCTCTCTACCCAGTTGTCTCCGTCACCTCCCGCCCCTCTTCCCCTTCGCCATCTTCTTCTTCCCGCCCACTCAACGGACCTTCGGCACCGATGGACCACGACGGTTTCGTCGTGCTGAAGAGGACGACGAAGCGCTCCAAAGTCGTTCGCCCCTCCGACCACCTCACCCTCACCAATAAGTTCTCATCACTCGACTCCATCGTCGCGGACACGGACGAGGCCCCATCAGACCCACCATCACCCGCATCATCAGCCCACCGCCGCCGCAAACCGGCCACGCTCCGTGTCCCGGCCGCCACCGCCAACGCTACTTCCGCCACCACCCCCACCATCACCCCCCCCCCACACCCAAATCCTCCGCCCCCCCGTATGCCGCCCATCGCCTGTCTCGTGGCCATTGAGAAACAACCGTTTCTCAATGCCAAACATCTACAGTCCCTCCTCACCGGCCCCCTCACCATGTCCTCCGTCCGTGATCGCACGTCGTTTTACACAACGAACGCGCGCGATCACGAATTTTTGTACAACCACCTCTCTTCCCTCGGCTTCTCACCCTACACGTCGCGTCGTCCTGACGAACGGCAGGACCGCCTCGTCAAACGGCTCCCCCTCACCACGTCACCCGAGGAGGTGCAGGCAGAGTTGACAGCCCTCAAGCTGCCTGTCTCCTCCGTCACCCGCCTCCGCTCATCCGACACCGCCGCCACCGCTTCATTTTTGATCACCACCATCCGGGTAGGGGAGTCCTCCCTCTTCTACCCGATTCGTTCCATCGGCTGCTGGGTCGTCTCCGTC
>JARBHB010000142.1:0-21851 GCA_029891345.1 Dryococelus australis
ATTTAAATAAAAAAACAGCCCTCTGAAAACGGGGCCCATAAAACCAACAAAAAGGCCAAATCCCTGCCGGGTTTTATTTTTTTTATTTTTCCCCTGAAACCGGGGACCCCCTTGCAGTGCCCTCTTGGGCCCCTTTATTCCCCTTTTGCACCCCCCCACCCCCCAAAAACCCAAAGCAGGGCCAAGCACACACAAAACATAATAAAATACACACAAAACCCATAAAAAAATTTCCCAAAACAACATATTTAAAAATTACAAAATACACATACATTAAAATACAAAATTTTTTTATTTTTTTTACAAAAAAAAAGGGTTTAACATTTTGTCCAAAAAAATTTTTAGATTTAAAAATTGTGGTAACCTTTATGTAAAAAGTAAAAAAAAAAGAAAATTCGAAAACTACCAACATTTGTGAGGGGGAAAAACCCGTGTTATTTTTCGTAAAAAAAAAAAATTAGGGGGGGGTTTTAAAGACATTGTAGAGAAAAATAAATTTTCATTTTTAAATTGATTTTTTAAAATTAGACCCCAATTTTTATTACTTTAAAATGATTGTAAAACAAAAAACCAGAAAACGTTTCCCCCCCTCAAAAAAAACCCCCGGGGAAATAATTTCCCCAAGGGAAAATTCCCAGGGAAAAGGGGAAAAAAAAGGGCCCCACCCAAAAAAAACTTTGGGGGAAAATTGCCCCTTTTTGGGGCCCCCCAAAGGGAAAAAAATTGTAAAATATTTTTTCCCCATTTCTCCCAAAAAAGGGTTTTTTTAAAAAAATGCCCCCTAAAAATAAAACCAAAAAACGGGAAATTTAAATAAACCCCATACCCCAAGGGTTAAAAGTTTCCCCAATTTTTTCCCCGTTGTGGGGGTTTTCAGCAGTTTAAAGGCCTAAAAACCCTTTTTTTGGCCCATGGGGTTTTTTTTTTCCCTTCCCCCAACCCTTTTTTGTGTAAAAGGGGGAAAAAGGGGAAACCCCCCCCCAAAAAAAGGCCCGCCAAAAATCCCCTTAAACCTTTTTTGAACAGGGGGTGTTATGTGGGGGAAAAATGTTTTTTCAACCCATGCGATAAGCCCCAAGCATTTTTCCAATACCAGGGTGGGGGGGGCCCCCACCCCTTTTAATAGGCCCCCCCACCTTTTAAAGGAAACACAAAACAGAAATAAATGTAAAGGGGTAAACCGGCCTGGGGGTTTTTCCTAAAGAAACTTTCCCAAAGGGGTCTTTCCCCACCCTTTTTGGAAAAAACCCTTTGAAAAATAGCCCCCCTTGGGGGGTTAACGGCGCCTACCCCGGGTTTTTAACAAATACCTAAAACAATCCCTTCCCCCCAACCTTAATCCCCCCAGCCCCCCAAAAAACACCTTGCCCCCCCCAAACCCGGGAGCCCCCCCAAAAAAGGGCCAAATAAACCCTTTCCCCCAATTTTATGTACAAAAAAAAGGGGTATTGGTGTAAAAATTTTTTTAAATAAACCCATTTTTTTAGGGTTGGAAGGGTCAAAAACCCAAGAAATATCGGGGGGTTTTTAAAAAGGAAAAAGGGCCCAAAACCCCCCCTTGGCTTCCCTTTGATATGTTGAAAAAGTTGAAATTTTTTAATGCAATTTTCACTGATGGAAAAATTTTGGGTTGTGTCCCCCAAAAGGAAAAAAAATAAAAGTAAAACGTGTTTTTTTTAGTATTTCCCCCCCCCCAAAAAATATATTTCAGGGAAAAATGGTAAGATACTGCCCCCGGTAAAACAAGGAAAAAATAAAGGGAAATTCCCCCCAAAAAGGGACAAATTTAGTTGGGGAAAAAACCCTGGGAATTTCTTTTTTAAGTTTGTAAGGGGTTTTAAACTTTTTCTGGTTAAAATTTTTTCCATCATGGGCCCTTAAAACCCCCAAAAAAACATGGCCCCTGCTGTTTTTGGGGGTTTTTTTTTTAACTTTCCCCTTTTTCCCCCCCCCTTTTGCCCCGCATTTCCCCTCCCGTTCCAGGCCTTGGGTTCCCCAATTCCCCCCAAAAAATTAAAACCCCCTTTAAAGGGTGGCCCCCGGAAAGATTTTAAATTTTTGGGGGCCCCCTTTCCCTTTAAAAAGGGGAAAACAATACCCCCCCTTTTTTGGGACTATTCCCCCCCTCCCCCTCATAAAACAAACCCCCTTTTACCCCTGAGGGGGGGAAAAAAAAAAAAATTAGAAACATTATTTTTTGTAAAAAACCACCCCAATTTTTTTTTTTCCCACAGAAATTAAACTTTCAAAAAAGTAAAAGTGATCCCACCAAAATTTTTTAAAAATTTTTAAATGTGGAACGTTTTGGGAAAAACTGGTGGGCCCCCTTTTTTTTTAAAAAAAGCTCCCAAAACCCCCCCTTTTTCTTTTCAGCTAAAACCCAAATTTCCCCTTTTGTTGCTGATTTTGGGGGTTGGGGTTAAACCCAAAAAAGGGGAAAAAAAATTGGAAAAAGTCCCCTAAAAATTAAAAAGCCCGTTTTTTGCTGAAAAAGAAAAAGGCCCAAAAAACAATAAAAAAATTTTAAAAATTTCCTTTGGGTAAAATTTTTGGGAAAAAACCCGTTAAAAAAAGCCAAATTAAAAAAAACATTTCCCCCTTTGTATAAAATTTTAATTTTTTTTGGTATTCCCTTTTTTTGGGCCAAAAACCCAAAAAGAATGTTTGGGAAAAAAAGAAAAACATTGCATTATCATTATGGGGGGAAATTAAAAAAAATAAAATAAACCCCCAAAACCCCGAAAACCAGAATTTAAAACCCAAGATCTTTTTAAAAAAATAAAGCCCGGGAAAAAAATTAGAAAATTTTAAAAATTTTTGGGGTTTAAAAATTAAAATTTTGGGAACCCCCCCCTTTCAAATTTTTTCCCCCATTGTTTTAAAACAAAAAAAAAATAATAAAATTTTTAATTTTTTAGGGGCCTATAATTTTCAAAAAAAAGTTTTAAAAACTTTAAAAGGGGTTTTTTCTGGTTAAAAAAGGGTTTTTTCCCCTTTCCAAAAAGCAAACAGGGGGGCTTTAAAAGTTTGGGGATTTAAAACTAAAGGCCCCGAATTTTTTTTTTATAAAAACCCTGAGAGCAAAAAAATAAATTTTGGTTTTTTTTTCCCTTTAAAATGGGATTTTAAAAATTTTTTTGAGTTTTTTGTAAAATTTTTAAAATTTTTGGTATGTAAAAACCCCCAAAAAGGCAAATATTTGGAAAAGGGAACCCCAAAAAGTTCCCCTAAAAACCCCGCCCTTTCCCCAATCCCTGGGGAAATGTTGGGGGGCTTTGGAAGGGTTGGGTTATGGGGATACAAAAGTTTCAAAAAAAAAAAAATGAAACCCCAAAATTTTTTTAAATTAAAATTGGAAAAATTAAAAAGGTACACTTTCCCCCCTTTTTGCTTCCCCATTAAAATTTTTCCCCTTTTTTAAAAAACCAGGGTTTTCCCCCCCGCCCTTTTCCCCCCCCGTGGGTTAAAATTTTTTTTTTACCCTTTTTTAAAAAAAAAAAAAGAAAAAAAAGTAAACGTAAAAAAAAAAACCAATCGTCAAAATTTTTTTTTGTTTTCCAGAAAAAAGTTGGGGGCTTTTTATTTTCCTTTTGCAAAAAAATGTGTGGGTCCAAATCCCCCCCCCCAAAATGACCCCAAAAAAATTACAAAAGGTCCCCAAAAAGTTTCCCAACAAAAAAAATACACACCAGTAAAATATCACTGGGTAGTAAAAGCCAAAATTGGTTTAAAAAAATGCTTAAAACCCAAGGAAAACCCCTAAAGGGAAATTTAGAAAAAAAAAGCCTTAAAAGGGCCGGGGGTACAAATTTAAATTTAGCACAGAAAAAAAAGCAAAATGGGAAAAAAGAAAAAAAGAAATTTTATGGAAAAATTTGCAAAGACCCCCCTTGCCCTTTCAAACGCACACAGGGAAAAACGCAAAAAGAAAAAAAACCCGCACTAGGAAAAAATGGGGAAAAAGAAAGTTAAAAGAGGGATATCCCATAAATTCCCCGTTTCCTGTGTGGGGGGCCCCAAATTTAAAAAAAGTTGATGGGGTTTGGCAAACCCTAAAAAACCCCGAAAAAATTTGGGTTTTTTTAAAATTTAAAAAATTAAAATTTTTGCAAAAAGAAAAAAGTTAAAGTTAAGAAAAAAAAATGTTTTAATGTTAAAATTTAATTTCTTTCAAAAAATTTCGACACCCCAAACACCCAAAATAAAACAGAGCTTTTTCCCAAAAGTAATTTTTTTTTTTCCCTGGGGACCCCAAAAACACCACACAAAACCCGTGCCCCAAATTTTCAGAGCAAGTTTTTTTTTTTTGAATTTTTTTCAAACTTTTTTTTTCTGTAAAAACATAAAGGTTTTTTTTTTCTGGCGGGGTTCAAATTTTTGGAAAAATTGGGAGCCTTTTTTAAAAATTTCCCAGTTTTTTTGGGGATGTTTTTTCCTTTTGCTATCGCAAAAATGCTGTTTTTAAAGCCCCAAATCAAATTTGTAGCCCCCGTCCCTTTTTAACCCCGTTTCGTTTTTTCCTATAAATTTAAATAAATCCCCCAATACATGGGGGTTTTTATATTGCCCAATCCTTACTACAAAATTCCTTTTGCCAAAACGAAAAAACAAAAATAATTAACCCGAGTAATTTTTTAATTTAAAATTTCCCAAAAAAAATTCATCACGGGGTTTTCCCCCCCCCCAAAAAAGTAAAAAAATGCAAAAAAAAAAAAAAAAACGAAAGCCCCCGCTGTTGTTTGGGAAAAATTTTGGAAAAAAAAATTGGGGGGGACCCAAACATCCCAAAACCCAAAAAACCGTTTTTGATTAAAAAAGGGGACAAAATGCCCCGTCCCAAAAGAAAACTAAAAATACTGGGGCCCCCTTAAACGTGGGGAAAATTAAAACCCAGGTATCGGAAAGGGCCCCAACCCCCCATTAAAAATTTTGGAAAAAAAAAAACCCCAAGATCCCCCCCCAAAAAAATTTGGGAAAAAAAATTGAAAACCCAAAAAAATTGGGCTTTTTGGGGAATAAAGAAAAAAATCTTAAACCCGTAAATGACCCAAAAAAATAAAAGGGGAAGTGGAAAAAAACCCCAAAGGGTTAAAAAGAAAGGTTTTTGGGGGGGAAACAAAAGGAAAAAGGGAAAAAAATTTGTTTTCCCCTTTAAAAAAAACCCTCCCTTTTTCCCAAGGGAAAAATTGTAATGAAAAAAAAGTTAAACCCAAAAAAAAAAATGGTTCCCCCAAAAAAAAGGGTTTAAACCCAAAACCCCAAAAAGGGAAAAATATTGGGTCGGGCCCCCCCATGGGGGGTGGAATGGGAACCCCAAAATTTATTTCTTGCTTGGATAAAACTGTGATAAAAAACTGGATTTAGGAAAAAGGGAGGGAAAAAGAAGTGGGGTTTTTTAAAAAGGGAAAATTTACATATAAATTTTTCTTTTCTTTTTGGAAAAAATAAACCCAACCCGAAACCCGTTATTTTTAATTTGGGGCCTTTTTTTTCGAAAACATTTTTCCCCTAACAAAAAGAGGTTACCCAAAAAAAAAAACAAAAGGGAAAATTAAATTTTTTTTTTCCCCAAAGTTAAATTTTCCAAAAAACAAGAACCCCAAAGGGAAAAAAATTCCAAAACCCCTAATGAAAAGAAAATTGGGGGAGTATAAACCCCCCTCCAAAAAAAAAAAAAAAAAAGATTGAAAACATGTTTTTCAAGGTTTTTTTTGGGGCCCCAAAATCCCCAAAATTTTTCCAAAAAGGTGGAAAAAACAATTCCAAAAAGTTAAAATAACCTTTTCCCAGGGGAAAAATTACCATCCCCAAAAAAAAATACATTTTTACAAGGGGGCCCGGGAAAAAATTACAGTTGTGAAAACATGGGGAAATGAAATTTCTTTAAAATAAAGGGTGGGGGGGTAAATAAAACGGGGCCGATTCCCCGGCCCGTGACCCCCATGGGAAACAACCCCGGGGAAACCCTCCCTCCCCTTAAAAAATTTACAAAACAAAAAAACATGGGTCCCCCCAAAAAACAGGAAGTATGTTAAACCCAAAAAAGGTTAAAATTTTAGAAAAAATTTCTGTGTCCCCCTTTCCTGAAATTTTAGAAAGTTTAAAAAAGCTAACCACATATTTTTTCTGTTTTAAAAAAACCGCTTTCCATTTCCTAAAGACCCTTTTTTTCCCCCCTTTTCCAAGGGGGAAAAAAATCAAGAAGGAAAAAAATTTCATTTTTGGTTTTTGCTACCTGGCATGAAAAAATAAAACCCTGGGAGGGGGAAAAAGGAAAATTAAGAAAAAAAACTTTCAAAGCCCCGGTTTTTACGTGAATTCCCCCCACGGATTTCCCCATAATTTTTGATTCCTCCCCAAAAAAAAAAAATTGGACGTTTCTTTCCCCTCCCTTTCCCCCTTTCGTTTCGTGGTTTTTAAACCCTTTTTTTGAAAAAAATGGAGTGGGGCAAAAATCAATTAAAAAATTACTTAAATTTTTTAAAAACCCGGGGTAACACAGTTTTTTAAATTTTTTTTTTGGGCCCGCTTTCCCCTTTTTTGAGGCCCATCATTGGGAAAAAAACCAGGGCCCCCAAAAAAAATAAAAATTTTAATTAAAATTTTGTTTTTTTTGCTTTTTGGGAAAATCTGCAAAAAAAAATGTTAAAAATGGTTAAATTTAAAGGGTTTTGAAAACCCTTTTTTCAAAAAAATTTTTAAAAATTTTTTAAATAAAATTTTAGTCTTCCCGAAAAAACCAAAAACAAAAAAAATTTAGAAAAAAGTTTCTTCTTTTCCCCAAATTTCTGGGCAGTCCCCTTCTTTAAAATGGGTTTAGTTTTGGGCCTAAAAATTTAAAAAAACCCCGTTTTTCCCCACTCAAGTGAAATATCCCCAATCCTTTAAAATTTTTTGAAAAAAATTTAAAGTTTTATAACAAAAAGAAAAAATTTTTTTGGGGGCAATCAAACATAAAATGGTCCCACCCAAGGGGGGTATCATCCCAAAAAAGGGAAAAAAAAAAAAAAAGGGGCCCCCCATCCCAAAAAATTTGACTTCCCCTAATGTCCCGAAAAAAAGATGGTTGTTTTTGGGGAAAAAAGTTTTTTGCCCCAAGGGGGAGCGGGGGGCCGGGGGGGAGGGGGTTCCAAAAAGAAATAAATGGGTTTTTTTACACCAAAACAAATACATTTTACCCCCCCACGCCTCTAATCTTTCTTTTCCCCCTTTCCCCCCCCCCCACCATGGAAAAAATGTTAAACCCCCCTTTGGGGGGACCCCCCCCCCCCCTCATTTTTCGATGAAACCCCGGGGTTTAAATTTTTTCGATGGGAACACTCCAAAAAATTTTCACAGGGCCCGGGGGGAAAAAGTTTTTTTAGTTTTTCCCCAAACCCTTCCCTTTCCCCATTGGGGGGTTTTTTAGGTTTTTGAGGCTCCCAAATTTACTGCACACGGGAAAAAAAATTATCATTTTTTTTTTCTGGTTTTTTTTTCCTGCCCCAAAAACCCCCCCGGGCCCAATATGTTGAAGCAATTTTACAAAAAACCCCCATTTTTAAAAAATTTCTCAACCCTTTTCAAAGGTAGGTTTTTAAAACTGCCCCCACATAAATAAAATTAAAAAATTTTTAAAATTTTGAAGTTATGAAATTTTTTAAGTTTTTTTTTCCCCAAAAAAATTAAAGGGGGAAAAGGGTTTAAAAATTACATAAAAAATTTAAAACGTGAAATTTTTTTCTCCCTGGGGTTTAAGGGCCCCAAAACCAAAAAAAATGTTTATTTTTAATTTGGGTTTAAAACCCCTTTTTCACTCCATTTTTTTGTTTTTTAGCTTGCCCAAAATATGAAAAAAAAAAAAAAAATGTTGTGTAAAACGGGAAACAAAAACGCTTTAAAAAGAGTTTTTTTATTGTAAAAAAAAACCCCTGAGAAAAAAATGAGGGAAACAGAAATAAAAAGAAAATACATAATACCTTTTTTTAACGTTTTTTTTTTGGGGCCCAAGCAAAATTTTGGCAGGGGTGGTTTTGGGTTTTTTTAAGCCAAAACTCCCCCCATAAAACCCAAATTGTTTTTTTAAATTTTGTTTAAATATCTTTGTTGAAAAAAACCTGTCCCCCGGAATAAAAAAGTTTTTTGGGGTCTCAGTTTTCCCCAGGGTAATTTCTTAAAAAAAATGGGGCCCATCAAGGCCTAAAAAAACAAAAATTTTAAAAAAAAATTTTTTTTTCCCACTAAGTTTAGTTTTAAAATGTTCGCTTAAATTGGAATTTTAAACGGAAAATTCATTTTTTTAAGCCTTTTGGAAAAAAAAAAAAATAACGCCTCTTCAGTTGGGGCCGAAATGCAAGTTTTTTTACCCAGACCCCCCAGATTTTGGGTTTTGCATTAGTTTTTTTTAAAAAAAAAACTTACAATAAAACCTCGGTTTTAAAAAACAAAAGTCCCCTTTTTTTTTCAAAAGAAAAAGTGGGGCCCAAAAGAAAAAAAAGAAAAAACAACCCCAAGCACTCAAAAACAAAAATTTCCTTTTTAAAAAAAAATTTGCAAATTTCCCCCCCTTGATAAATTAAAAACAAATTTTAAAATTAAAAACTCCCCCAAAAACAAGCTTAGGGGAAAAAAAAAAGGGGGAACCCCTTTTTTTAAATTTTAAATACAAATTAAAAAATTTTTTGGTTGGGTTTAAAATTTCCCCCACTTTCCAAAATCCCCGCTGGCATCTATCGGTTGAGTTTGCAGTGGGGAAAATCTCGTTTCTTCAGTCCCGTGCTGCCCACCCCAAACCCGGGAAAACCCGGTTTGGGGAAAACCCCCTCCATTAAAAAGTTAAAAGATACGAAAAGAAAAAAAAGGCACAGCCAAACATTGTTTACTTGCCCCCCATTAAAAAAAATTTCCCTAAGGGATGAAAATTTACTTTTTGGGCGTTGGCAAAAGGGGCAGATAGTGGGAAAAAATCGGAAGCCCCAAATCTTTCCCCGTGCACTTCACAAAACCCTTTTTCAACAATTTCCAAAAAATAAAAGAAATAAAAAATACCCGACATTCATGAAATTTATTTCAACAATAAATCTGATAAAATGTGCCCTTTGGGCGAAAAAATTTTTTCCAGAAAAAATTTTTACAAAATTTACAAAAAAAAAAATATTTGGGGCGGAAAAAATGGGTGTGCAAAGTGGCAAAAATGGGCCCCCCTTTAATAACCGGGAAAGCTAAATTGGTTTTGTTTCTATGAGGGCAAGAGCAGGTTTTTTTTTTTTGCAGACAGTTTTTTTAATAATGAAAAACGGGGAAAAAAATAAAAGTTTTTTTTTTCCTTTTTTTAATGGGGAAAAAAGCACTTTAAAAAGTAATACTTCTTCAAAATTTCCCTAAAAAAAAACTGGAAAATTAAAAAAATTTTTAACCCCGGTTTTTTCAAAAAGTAAAAAACAGCAACAAAAGAAAAACCCCTTTCCCCGGGCCCCAGTTGTTTTTTAGAAAAAATTTTTGAAAAAATTTTTAAAACAGAACCCCAAGAAAACCCCAAAAAGGGCCAAAAAAATTTTCCCCCGGGAAAAAGTGAACCCCAAATTTTCCTTTTCCAAGGGACTAAAGTTACTAGAATATTTGGGTTTGCTTATTCCCACCTATTTTTATTTTTTTGTTAAAGACCCAAATTTTAAAAAATACCAGGTTTTGGATTCCCGTTTATTTTTTTTTTGGTGGGGGAAATTTATTTAAAATTTTCTTTTTCGGGAAGACAGGAAATTTTCTTGCCCCCCTCTTTTTTTTTTTAAGTAGGGAATTTTCAAACTACCCCCCCGGGTTTTTTAAAAGATACGGTAAAAATTTAAAAAATTTTTTTCCCCATAAAGGGAAAAAAAAACATTTCATAAAAAATTGAAAGTTTGTACATTCCCCCTAAAAAAAACTAATTGTGAAAAAAAAATGTGTTTTGTGGGTTTGTTAAATTTTTAAAGCCCATAAAAAAACCCCACCAAAACAAATTTTTTCAGAGAAGTTTTTTAACCCCCCCGCATATTAAAAAAAAATTGGTTTTGGGTTTTATTTTTTTTACATAAAAGGAAAAAACACGAAAAAAAAAAAATTTTTTTTAGGCCCCCCCATGAATTGTAAAAAAAAATGCGAGAAATGTAAAAATTGGGGAAAAAAATTTTTTTTTCCCGCATTTTTAATTTTAAAATTTTAAAAGAAATGCTGCAAAAATTTCCCAAAACCCTTTTTTTTCCCCAACAGTTTTCCCAAAAAAAACCCGACTTAAAAAAACAACTTCACAAAAAATTGCCTTTGCTAAATTCGAAAAACCCCAAAAAACGGGGGGGTGAAACTTTTCCCCGGAACCCAAAATTTTCCCTTCCCCAAAATCACTTTTATTGGCCCCCCTGATAAAAAAATAATTTTTTTTTTTCCCGAAATACCTAATCCCAAAAAAAAAAAACACTTTTTGGGGAAAAGTTTTTTCCCCTTTAAAAAAAAATAAAAAACCCCCTTTTTTAAAAATTTTTCATGCGTTTGTTGCTTTGCAAATTGGGGGCTTTTAGGGTGGTTTTTAAAGGGAAAAAGGGACCAATGGACCCCCAAAAAAAAAGCACGCAACCCATTTTAAAGAAGTGGGCCAAAGGGAAGGGGGTTTGATTTTTAAAATTTCAACTGATGAGAAAACCCCCGTTTTTTTAAAAAAAAGGGAAACCCACAAACGAATTTTTAAAATTTTAATGAAAAAAAGGGATGTTTAAAAAAAACAAAAGTAATTTTAAAAACCCCAGAAAAATAATAATTTTGACACCCACAAGCAAACAATTTTTTTTTTTGCAAAACAGAAAAAACCAAAACCCCAAAGAGGGGCCCCAAAACACAATGGCCAAAAACCAAAAAGGGGGGGGAAAAAACATTTCCCCACCCAAAGGGGTTAAAAAAAACAAATTTTAATAAAAGGCCCCAAAACCCAAAATTTTTAGTAAAATTAAGTGCAAAGCACGAAATAAAAAAAATTTAAATTTTTGAAAATTAAACATAAAACCCAAAACCCGCAACCCAAAAAGGGAAGTAGTATCCCCTTTTTAAAACTTAAACCCCACGTAAGCCCCTTTTGGGCCTTTTTCCCGGACAAAAAAAAAATACAGTTTGAAAACCCCCTTTTTTTTTTTTTTTTTTTTTTTTGGGACTTTTCCCAGTGGGGGCCAGGGGGTGGAGGGGGGGGGGGGGGGGAGAAAATTTAAAAAAATGGAGGGAAAAGTGTTTAAAAAAAATGGGGGAAAAAAAAAAACTGTTTTTTTAATTAAAAATTTTTTATGGGAATTTAAAGCATAAGGGTTTTTTTAAATTTTTTTTTCTTTTTTGGGCCCCCGCAAAAAAAACCAAAAGTGCCCACCAAAAATAAAAATTTAAAAGTGGGGATTTAATGGGAAAACCCCCCCTCCACCCAAAGGGGGGGAAAAAAAAATGGAAAAAGAGGGGGGCCCCGTGAAAAAGAATGGGGGGGATCCCCTGGGGTTTGGTTTTTTTCGTTTACCCCAAAAAAACCCCCAAAAAAGTGCAAGGACCCCAAATATCAAACCATTTTATAAAACCTTTAAAGGACTTCCAGGAACCCCCATCCAAAAAACCCAAGGGGGAAAACAGAGATAATAAATTTTTTAATTTAAAATTTTAAACCCCCCAAAGGGAAAAATAAAAAGGAAAGGAAAAAATAGGTGTAAAAAAATCCAAAAAATTAGCCAAAGTGGCCCCCAAAGTTTGTTTTTTCAATAAACCCCAAAAAAAAAGGGGCAGAAAAACAAAAATTTCAAACACGTAATTTAAAAGGGTTGGGGCCCCCAAGCAAAAAAATGGGGGTACAAAATTTTTCAAGCTGGAAAAATGAAAACCCAAAAGCCAAAACCAAATTTCAAAAAATTAAAAGGGGGCAGTGGGAGCCCCCCTTTTCGCAGATGAAGAAAAAAAGGGGGTGAAAACCCAAAACCCCCCCCCAGCAAAAAAGACAAATTTTGTGGGCCCCCGGGGTGAAAAATAAAAACCTTTTGGGGACACCCCGAAAAAATCAACGGTTTTTTCCCCCGGCCAAACTTGCCTCAAAACACCCCCCCCCCCCGTGGGGGGGGGCCCCCCCCTAAACCCAAACTCCTCCCCCCCCCCTGAGGAAATCCAAAATGCCCCCAAAAAAACGTTTTAATCTTGGGCCACTGGGCCCCCCCGCCCCACCTCCCCCGTGGGGGTTTAAAATTTTCCCTGCCTACTTTCCTCCTGAAAAAAAAGCCTCCACGGAAAAAAAGTTGGGCCATCGCCTTTTCCCCGTAAAACCCAGCGACCAGTCCCCCCTTTCCCCCGCGGCCCCCGTCCCCCCCCCTCCCCTTCCCCGTGGGAACCCCGCTGCCCCCCCCCCCCCTTTTAGTAAAAAAGTGAACCCCGCCTTTTCAGAAACACCAGAAAATTTTTTTTTAAAAACTTTTTAAAAGCCAAGTTAACCCCAAAGAAAAAAATTCCAAAACACTCTTTTTAAAAACCCTTTTTCCCCCAAATGAAAACCCCCCCTTTTAAAAAATCTTCCCCAGATAGGTGGTACCCCAAGAACCCCCCTTCCCGGCCAAGAGGTAAAACCCAAAACCTTTGAAAAATTTAAAACTAAATTTTCCCAAAATTGCCCCCATGACTAACCCAAAAACCCCAAACCCTTTATTTTGTCCCTTGTTGCTGACTTTCCCTAGGAAAAAAAGTCCCGTTTTTCTAAAACAAAATGTTGAAAATTCGAAGAGAATACGGGGCCCAAACCCTGTTTTTATTCCCCCTTAGGAAAATAATTTTAAAGGGAGCAAAAATTTAAAACCCCTGTTTTGGTTCCCTTTTCCCCTTTTTGGGGGAAATTTGGCCCCCTTAAAAAGGGAAACACTAACCCCCAAACCCTTGATCCCCCAAGAGGGCTACTTCCCAAAAATCAAGACTAAAAGTTTCCCCCTTTTGCCCCAAAAGCCCCCAAACCCGACCCGAAAAACCCCTTTCCCAAAAGTTTTAACCCCATTCCCAAAAGAAAGCGAAAGGGGTTTCTGGGGAAGGGGGCCCCCCCCTCAATAAAGGGGTTTTCCCCGTCATGGATGACACTGGAAACCAAAACCCCCCCACAAAATTACCCTTCATCCCATGTTGGGGGGGGTTAAAACCCAAATTTTTTTTTTTAAAACCATTAAACCCCCAAATACCAAAAAGGGAAAAAAGAAAAAAACTGATCTGAAAAACAGGGAAAAAGGGATAAAAAAACTGAAAAAAATTTTAAATATAAAAATCCATCTTGGGGGGGCCTGCCCCCTGGAACAACGTTTCCTTTTTATAAAAAAACAAAGGCCCCGGGGTTTTTTTAAAAAATTCCAAAAACCCTTTCCTTTTTTTTAATTTGGGTTTTTAAAAAAAAAAGCATCTCCCTTTTTTATCTAACTATGAGTCCCTAAACATGAACCCTTGGTTAAAAATCCCAAAATTTTAGTTGGGAAATTTTAAAAGTAGAATCTCCCCCTAGGTATCATTACCCCCCCATTGCCTATTTCCCCCTTTTTAAAATGTCCCCCCCCGGCCCCCAAAACCTAAATCCCCCTGTAAAAAAGGGGAAAATATTTCCCCCCTGTTTTTTAAAATTTATTACAAAAACAAGGAAATTTAAAAAAGGGAAATTAAAAACTTTTTTTTGTTTCCCCCTTTTAAAAAACCCGGGGTTTTTTTTGGTTTAATTGGGAAATAATTAAAAATCTTTTTTTTCCCGTTAAGGTTCCCCCCAAAGTTTAACCCCCAAAAAACTTTTTACTTCAAAATTTGGGGGACCGGGTTTTTCCCTTTTAGTGGGGTAAAAGGGTTTCCCAAAAAACCCAAGGGGTTTTTTGGACCCGAAAAAAATTTTTAAAATTTCCCCGATTAATTAAAAAAAATTTTTAGTGATTAGTTTTTTTATTTTTTAAAAACTTTTTTTTAAAAGTTTGTATGAAAAAGCAAAAAAGTGGGGGAAATTAAAAAGGGGGAAAAGGGTTTAAAAAACCAATGTCCCCCTGGTTGTTTGCTACTGGGGGAAAACCCCATAAAAGTAAGTAAACTCCCGGGGTTTAAAAAGTTTTTTTTGGGGACTAAAAAAAAATAATGGGTTTTTTTAACCCAAGGGAAAAACCCCCCTTTTTAAAAGGGGCCCCAAAATTTCCAAAATGTGGGGAAAAAAAAAGGGAAGGTTTTCAAAAAATTTTTTAAACTTTTTAAGAAAAAAAAAAATTCTTTAAAAAGGGGTTTCCTTTTTTAAAGTAATTGGTTTTCATTTTTCCCCAAATTTTCCCCGAAAAACACTACTTTTTTTTGCCCCCTCAAAAATTTTTCTTTTATAATTAAAAAAACCCGGGGGGGCGTTTCCCCCTTTTTTTCCTTTGGTTTTTTTTTTTTTTAATTGTGAAAAGGGGGGGTAGAAATTAGAAAATAAAAAAAAGCCCCTTGGGGTAAAATTTTTGGATAGAAGGGAAAATTTTAAAATTTTTTTGCTCATTTTTTAAAAAAAATTAAATGAACAAATTTTGGAAAAAAAAACTTTTTTATGCACAATTAAAATTTTTTCCGTCCCCCCCTTTAAAAAAATGCCAAAAAAAAAAAAAAAAAAAAAGAGGGAAATAAAAAAAAAATTTTTGTCCTACCAAAAAAAAAAAAAACAAAAATTCCCCTTTTTTTGTATAAAAAAAAAAAAAAACAGAAAAAATTTTAACTTTTTTTTCAAAATTTCATCCCAGCCCCCGTTGGGGGGGACTATTTTGCCCCCGTTGTAAAAGGGTTTGGTTCCTTTTTTGGAAAATGGGGAAAAACTTTTTTTCTTTAAAAGCTTTTAGTAAAATATGGACCCCCAAAAAAGATGCCATTCCCGGTTTTTTCCCCTTCTGCCCGAAAGAAAAAAAATAAATTAACTGCTTTTTACCAAACTGGGAACCCCAAAAATTGGGGAGTAAATTTTGTAGGGCCCTTTGCCAAATAAAAAAAAAAAAAAACCCCAAACCCTTTTTCCCGGGAAAAATAAATTCCATTAGGGCCTTTTAAACAATTTTCCCCCCCCCCGGGAAAAAAATTTAAAGAAAAAAAACACCTTTTTAATAACCCCCCCCTTCCAAAACCCCCCTTCCCAAAAAATAAAATCCCTGCCCAAAAAAATATAAAATTCCCCGGGTTTTTAAATTAAAAAAGGGAAAAGGGCCCCGTTTTTTAAAAAAGGGGAAGGATAGTTAAAAAGTTTTTTTAATATTGCCAATTTTTTTCCCCGTTTTTAAAGGGGTAAATTTTTGATATTTCTAGAAAAATTAGCCAAAAGCCCCCAAACCCTAAAATTCTTTCCCCCCACAGCTTTGTTTAGTGGGAAAAAGAACATTAGTAAAAAATGGTTTTTGTAAAAAAAAATGGTTTTCGAAACCAAGACAAAAAATTGGAGGGTTTAAAATTTTTGTTTCCTGTCACTGGAAGAAAAAAATGTTAAAATTTCCCCTCCAGTGAATTTCCAAAAAAGGGGTATTAAAATTTTTAGCTAGGTTTGGGCCCTTCTTTAAAACCCGTTTTAAAATTTTTTTAAAAAATGCCAAGGGAAGTTTTACCCCGAGGGGGGGTAAATTTTTTAATTTTAAAATTTGGGAAAAAAAAAAAAAAGGGGGGAAGGGATGCCTTCAGTTTTTAAAAATCTTTTTATGAAGGAAAGGGTTTTTCATTTTGGGTTTTTTTGGGTTTTTTTTTCTTTTATGGGGGGTGGGGGGTCTCCCTTTTTGGGAAGGGTTTTTTTAAATTTCATATTGTTTTGGAAAGAGGCCCCCTTTTGGGCGATTTTTTCAAAACGGAAAAATAAAAAAAATTTCAATTTTTTTTTAAAAAAAAAGAAAGGTTTTTTTACTTTGTGGGGGGCAAAATTTTTTTTTAAAAACAAAGGGGAAAAAATAAACAAAAAGACTTTTAACCCCCAAAAAACCTTACACTTGGAAATTTTTCCAAAAAAAATGAGCCCCCAAAAAAAAATATTATTTTTTAAAAACAGCCCAAAAAAAAGTTGAAAAATTGGGATTTTTTAAAAGCCATTGCATTTTTTAAAAATTTAAAAATAACCCCATTTTAAAAAAATTTTAAAAAAAACACACTAACTTTTCGTTTTTTTGATTCGCAACCCTCTTTTACCCCCGTATTCCCCCCTATGGAAATCCTTTGGGACAAATTACTTCACCAAAAAAAATTCCATGTTTGGGGGCCATCACCCGAAAAACAAATTTAATTTAATTTTTGCAAAAATGATTTAAAATTAAAAAAAAAACAAAATTTTCCAATTGCGGGGAAAAAAACCCAAAAATTTAAAAAATTCCCAAAAAAAAAAAAAAATTAAAATTTGTTGGGGCCCCCCCCTTCCAAAGGCGGAAAAACGTGGTTTTAAAATTTAGAAAAAGTTTAGACTTTTAAGGGAAAAATTTAAAAAAATGGGGCCCCATAAAAAATTACTTTTTTACTAAGGAAAATAAAACTAAAAAATTTGGAACCCCACCAAAAAAAGGGAAAAGGGAAAAAATAAATAAAAAAAGTAAATTTTTTAACCCAAACGGGTAAAAAAATTCCCGAAAAAAACCAAAAAAGGTACCGTAAAAAAAACAGAAAAAAAAAAAATAAAACCACAAAAGCCCCAAAAAAAACTTTTCCCCCAGGCTGGGAAAACAGTTTTAAAATGAATCCCCAAGTGGGCCACAAATGCCCCCATTTAAATTTTTTTGGGTAAATAAGTTTTTTAAAAAACCAAATCACTGGGGGGAAAAAAAAAATGCAAAATTTTTTTTTTAAAAACAAAAAAATTTTAAAAAAACAAAAATTGGGTTTTAAAGTAAAAGGGTTTTAAAGGGTTTTTTTCAATTTCACCCTTTTCCCGTTTTTCCAGTTTTGGTTTTAGGGGGTTTTTCAAATATTCAAAAAAAAAAGAAAAAACTGCCCCAATAGTAAAAAATTTAAAAAATTTTATTTTACATTCGGGAAATTAAGGGAAAAACTAAAAAGCCCAAAAAAATTGGTGGAATAAATTTTTTTCATTCCCCCTTTTGAGTGGGGGTTAAAATTTTTCCCCTTTAAAATTAATTTAAAAGCCTACCCAATTGAAGTTTTTCATTTTAAAAAGGTTTTTTTCCCTTTTTGGGAAAGGGGCCTTTTTTTGACCTTTAAATAACGGGGGTAGAAATCTTTTAAATTTTTTTTCCCATTTAAATTGAAAAGGGCCCCAAAAAATTTACTATCTTTTTAGTTCCCAGAAAATGGTTTTTTTTTTACATTGGTTTTTTTAAAATTAAATTTAAATTTTGGTTTAAAAAACTTTGGAAAAAAAACCCAAAACCAAATTTAATAAAAAACAATCCCCCTTTTTTTTAAAATAAATTTTTCCAATTAAAACTTTTTTTTTACTGTTTGTTTTTTAAAAAACCGTTAGGGGGTTTAATTTTTTTTTTAACCCTTTTTGAAAACATTTTCAGTCCCTTAAATTTTCAAAAAAAAAAAATGTTTTACAAAAGAAAATTTTTTTAAAAAATTTTGCCCTTTTTAAAACCTTTTTTGGAAATTTAAATTTAATGGGGATTTTTAAAATTTCCCTTTTATTTACCCCTTTTTTTGGGGCAACCCCTAAAAATTTTTTATTTTTAAAAAAATTTTAAAAAGGGTTTTGCCCCCCCAGGGGGTTAAAAAAAATAAAAACCCCCCTGAAATTAGAAAAAAATATTTTATTTTATTTTTTTTTTTTTAAAATTTTACTTATTAATTTTAAAAGAAAATGTAAATTTTTTTTGTATTTCAGTTTTTTTTTAAAAAATTTTTTTTCAAAAATATTTTTTTTCCCTTTTTTACTTTTTTTTCCCCCTCGCCCATTTTGGATTTAAAAATTTTCTTTTTTTTAAACCCAAAAATTTTTGGGAAAAGTTTTACGTTTTTTTTTAAAATCCCCCTTTTTCGCCTGCAAAAACCCGGGTTTTTTCCCAAAGAAACCGATTTTTTTTTCTCTATCAATCGGATAGGGGGAAAAATCCCCGGGTTGGTTTTGAAATTTTTCCCCCTTTAAGTAAACCAAAATCGGGAAGGCAAATTTCCCCCCCTTCCCCCCTCCCCCAAAAACTGAAAAGGGTGAAAATTTTTCCCTAGAAAAATTTTTTGGGAAAAACCCCCCTTTTTTCCCTTGGGGGCCCGGGGGTTTTTTTAAACAAAAAAATCCCTCCTTTTTTTTTTCACTTTGTTTAATGTTTTCCCCCCCCCCCCTTGCCGGGTTCCCCTTAAAGCAAAAAAAATTTTGGGGCCCTTTTTTAATGGACAACACACAAAAAGGGGTAAAAAAACCCAAAAAAGCCTAAAACAAAAAAAGTTTAAAGTTTAATTTTTTCCAAATTTTTTGTTAATGAAAAGACACTTTTCCATTAAAAATATTTTAACTTTTTTAAAATGGGGGGGAAAATTTTACACTTTGATTTTTTTTTAAAAATTGGGGGGGGAATTTTTTTTTGATTATTTTTAAAAAATGTTTTTTTGGGGGAAAAAAAACCAAAAAAAAAACCCACTTTTTTTCATCCCTCAAACCCCTTTCCTGGGGAAATACCCCCCCTTTTGCCCCATTTTCAGTTTCTCTTATTGGTTTTAAAATAAAAAAAAACGGGGGCCCCCAATTTATATTGAAAGAAAAATAAAAACAAAAATTTAAATTGGGTTTTTCCCCTTTGGACATTTTTATTGAAAGAAAAATTTTTTTATGAAAAAAAAAAGGAGAAAAATTTAAACAAATTTTTTAAAAAAAAAATTAATAATCGTAAAAAAACGCACAATGGGCGCATAAAACCCCTTTAATTTTGGAAAATAATAATTTTTAAAATTCCCCTTCCCAAAATCTTCACGTGAATTTCCCCCACCCCTTGGAACGGGGTTTTTGGGAAATCTTCCTTTTTTCCCAAAACAAAAAACCCGGCCCCCAACCCCTAGGCCCAAGGGGGTTAACCCCCCAAAAAGAAAAGGCAAACCAAGGCTGGCCCCAAAGCCATTAAAATCAATTGGTCACCGTGGGGTTTCGGGGAATCCAAAACCCTTAAACAACCCCCCCGGGGGGCCCGGGAAAAAAAACCCCGTAACGAAGCCCCCCCAGGGCTTTGGGCCCCTAAAACAAAGGGGGGGGGGTGGGGGCGTTAAACCTTGGCCAAAACCCCAGGGAAAACCCAAGCCTTTCCCCCTCCCCCTTTTCCCCGAAAGGGGGGAAAGCAGTTCCCCCGCACTGCTTAAAGGGAAAAAGGCCCCCCGGGAAAACCCAAAAAAATTCCCCCCCCCCATTTGGGAAAAAGGGAAAAACCCAAAAGGGCCCGCCCGCTGGCCCCGGGGGAAAAAAAATAAACCCCGCCCCGCAACCCCCAAGAAAGTCCCCTTTTTTTTTTAAATGGGGGAAAATTTTGCTCCACCACCCTCGTAAGGGGTTTGAGGGTTCCCCCTGCCTACCAAAACCCTTTTTTTTTCGGGGAAGGGGCCAGGGTTTTATTTCCCCCCAAAAACCCCCACCCCCCCTTTTTTTTGGGGGAAAAAATCCCCCCGACCCTTTCCCCCCGGAAAAAAAACCCGATAGGTTTTAAATTTAGGGGTCAGTTTTTTTGTCCCCAATTTGCTAAAACCCGCCTTTTTTTTCCCGCTCTGGTTTTAAATTTTCCCCGGCCCCGAAGACCCCCCCAAAATTTCCTGGTTTTAACCCTTTTGTCCCCCATTTTTTTCTTGGGTGGTTCCAAAATTTTTAAATTTTATAGCTTTTGGGGGATAAAAAAAGGGGCCACCATGGGCAATTTTCCCCCTGGGGGAAATTTAAAAAAAAGGGATTTCCTTTTCCTTTTGGGATGTTAAAAAATTCCCACCCTTTTTTCCCCCTATTCCTTTGGGTTAAAAAAAAATCATGAAATTTTTTTTTTTGTTTTTTCGGGGGAAAAATTTCTTTTTAAAAGAAACTAAAAAAAAATTTAAACGAGGGTTGGGGGAAAGTTTTTTTTTTTAAAATTTTAAAAATAGGGCCCCTTTTAAAAGTTTTTAGTAAGGGCCCCCAAATTTAAAAAATAAAAAAAAAAAAAAAAACCCAACCCGTGGGGGAAACATTTTAAAAAAGAAAATCCCCAAAAAAAATTCAAAAAGGGCAATAAGAAATTTTAAAAACTGGAAAAAAAAAAAACCCCCCCTGCCCACCCCCCCCCCCACCCTTTTCTTTTTAAAACCCCCCGTGAAAGAAACGCATGCAAAACCCCCCAACCCCCACTTTGGGAAAACCCCTTTGCTTTTCACAAAAAAAAACACCATTGCCCCCCCCCCCCATCAAAACACAAAAATCCCCCCAACCACCCAGCAGGGGATAAAAAAACAAAAAAAATTTGTTAAAAAACATCCCAAAACCCCCCCCCCCCCCCCCAATTTCCCCGGGCCCCAGGGGCCCACCAACCCCCAAAAAACCCGTGCAAAAAGGGAAAAACACACATAAAAAACAAAACCCCCCACAAAAAAACCAAAAATGGGTTTTTTTCCGAAAAAATTTTTTCCCAACCTCATTTTTCCCCTAAAAAAAAATTTTAAAAACAACATTTTGGAAAAATTTTTAAAAAAAAGGGTTTTGCAAAAAAACAGGAAAATTGTTTTTTTTTTGGAAAAGGGAAAACAAAAGGAAAACCCCTTTTTTTAAAAAAAACATAAATTTAATTTTAAAAAAGGTTTTTCCCTTTTTTTAAAAAATTAAAGTATTTTTTTTTTGGGTCAATTAAAAAAAAACAATTTTTTTCTGGAAAAAGCCAAAGAAAAAAAAAAAAAAAAATTATACTGTATAATTATTTTACACTAATAAAATTTTAATGCCCAAAAGGGAAATTTTGACAATCCATCCCAAACCCCGGGATCCCTCCATCATCAAATTTTTCTTAAAATTCTTTAAAAAAAAAAAAAAAAAAAAATTTTCCCTTTCACCAAGGGTTTTTAAAAGGGATGTGGTTTTTTAAAAATTTTTTTTTCTTTCATTTGCAAAAATTTCATTTTTCCCAAATTTTCCCCTTTTTTTTCAAAAAAAATGTCCCCCAAAATTAAAAAAAAAAAAATTTTTTTCTGGGCCCCTTTTTTTAAAAAAAAACCCCCCGCACCAAACTTTCCCCAAAATTTTTTTTGAGACCTTTTAAAAAATTTTCCCCCCTTGGAAAAAAACCCGGGCCCCTTTTAATGTAAACGATTTTTGGGTAAACCCCCTTTCATTTCCAAAAAGCAAAAACTTAAAAAATTTTAAAAAAAAAACCAAAATGGTTTTGGGGGTGGGGGCAAAAGGGTTTTTAAATAATGCCCTTTCATGTTGGGGGGGTGGTTTTTACTTTCCCCCCACAATTGTTTTTTTTTAAACCCCTTTGGAGGCAGTTTTGGGGGCCGTTAAAAAAAATGTAAATTTTTTTAAAAAACGGAAAAAAAAACCCCCTTTTTTACTTTTCTTTTTGGGTGTAATCTTTTTTGGGAAAAAAGGGGTTTTAAAATTTTTTTTTTTGAGGAAAAAAAAAAAAACCCAATGTTTTTTTTCGTATTGGGGTTTTTTCATGTTTAAAAATTTTTATTTTTTCCCAAAATGTTTAAAAAAATTTTCCTTGAGCGAAATTGAAAATTTTTTTTTTTTTCCCCCGGGAAAAATTTTTTTTCTACCCTTTTTCCTTTAGACCCCCAAAAAGCGGCCCTTTTTAAAAAATTTTTTTTGTGCTTTAAGTAAAATTTGTGTAAAAAAATGGGAAAAGAAAATAAAAATTTCCCCTTTTGGAAAAAATTTTTCATCCGTGAAATATCCAAACCCCTTTTTTCTGTTTTCCGGGTTAAATTTTTGTGGAAAAGAA
>JARBHB010000143.1:0-21826 GCA_029891345.1 Dryococelus australis
AGTGTCAAGGGAGCCTGACAAGGGAGATACCTGAAATTTAGGCTTCACCATCCAAGTCCAACTTAAGTTGTGCATACGAGAATAAAATTACAAATAAATGCAGAGCATCAAAAAAATAGCCCAAACAATAGTAACCTGAGCATTTCCTCCCCATTAACAAGTTTTCAACCATAACTGAGAAAGTCTTAGAAAAGTAAATGTTTTAAAAATTTGCTATTTTTGACAAGTAAACGCATTAAAAGTTACACAAACAAAATTTAATCACTTCAATTTTCACAATTATTCACCTAACATTTGATTCAACATTAATACATGGAATTACTTTCACCTCCATCGATACCAACCTTACTGTGGGCATACCAGCCAGTGTGCCTGTTAAAATATATGCACGTAGTAGCAGTGACATTTATCAAAAGCTGATTTAAAACAGCTCAGATTACCGTGGACTGCCTATATATACTACGTTACGCGTTAACGAAACATGAAAAGTCTGGAAAAAGACAGTGTCAACTAAATATTTTTTACATTAATAAATCTGAATTTGCGACCATAGCGAGAGGCAATCCAGAAAATTTGAATATGACAAAATTTGGGTGGGGGGGGAGGGGCATTCCGTTTGGCTTTGCATCCCCGAATCTATCGTCTATATTCCAAATGCAATTACACCACTCGATTGCAAAGTATCAAAGAATATGTTACGTCCAGAGAGGACTGCGAAGCATCTAGACAGTGGGAAAAAAAAAATGGGGGGGGGGGGGGGGAGTGGCATGGGGCGCAGCAATTTTGAGTTCGTTTCGCCACGTCTCATAAGAACTTCCGCCGTATAACTCTTGATTAGGAGAAGCTACGACGCTCGATTAAGTTTCAATCGACAGTTCTCGTCAAAGATCACTCGTTTGTGTGGCGTGGTTATGTTGAAATTGTGTGAATTTAAAGTAAAAAATTAAGAAAACTGAACACAATTTCCTTCTATACTCGCCAGAAAGCCAAGTCGAAATACAGAAATAGTATAAGGTTAGAAAGAGCATTCCAAAAGCAATCCATTGATATACATAAACTCCTATATGATCGAGTGAAGCTTTGCCGGGAACGTAAGAAAAACATCAAGGCGTCCGAGCGCGTCAACGTAGACGTATTCACGCGAAACAAACGGCCGTGTCCCAAACACAGCCAAACCTAAATTTTTATCCTAACAATGAAAGGTGCACTAACGATGTATTCATTGAGACTTAAATATGAAGGGGAAAGGCGTTTTCTGTACGAAGAACTTATAGAAAGTCAATTAAAAATATTTTAAGTAAGAACTTTTCTTACAAATGTTTGCATCATATCGATTTTAACTCGGTCTTTAATTCTTATTATTCACTCACATAGCCAATCCCCTTCTTTCCTGTAGGAAGGGTAGCTGGTTATTGTCTGTCTCTTTCTCTCTCACGAGCGCCGCAAACACCCCGTTGACGAAATACGCGGCTCCCAAGGTGAAATTAACTCTGATGGAGCTAGCTGCGAAATGACGGAGAGCAATATAGCTGCAGCGAACCAGGAAAAACTCATGCCGGAAATATCACAGGTGCTAGTGGCTGTTGTAACAAGGAAAATTCGCATCTCAGCTACGAAAAAAAACTGGCCTTGAGCCAATCGAGTGGGAGATAGCCACGGACAAGCCAGTTCACATAGAGGAGCGGTTCAGAACAGATTCACTCTCTGTAATGAACCGGTTCTTGTGTACTGTTCGTCGGTTTAGTATGATTCTTTATCTAGGCTGAGATATTTTGCTAAACTTCTTAAAAAATAGTTCAGTAATAACGCAAAGTGCGTAATTTTGTTTGGGGAACTGTTCAAATATCAGAATTTATAAACCGTGTGCTTTCTATTTAGGACTGCAGATACGTAGACAGATGCAGCGTTACATTTTGGCTCTATAGCAGCGGGTTCATTACATTTACGTTCGGCCTGCACAAGTGTCTTAATTATTTTTTTATCTTATTGTACATGTTTCTAAAACACATGTTCGTAAATTACAAAATAATGTAAAACACAGGCACTTCTTAACATGTGTTTACAAAATATTCTCTACCATTAATATTCGTAGACTGTCAGGATAACCTAATAATGGAAAATTCATGGAAAGTGAAATCTCATTACCATTTCAACAATTATTTTGTCGATATTCATGGGAAAGCACAGTTGCATTTTTAAATGTAAATAAATGGTAATTGAAGATCAAAATATACTATTGAGTTAGTGAGTTCTGTCCATATCAGCTGAAATAAATTTTTCTTAGATATTCAATTACGATCTTCCAAACATAAAAAACATTGTTGGGACATTTCAGGGATTTGAAAACAAGTTGTTCTTAAAAGTATTGGAGTTCTTTAAATTTATTCAAAAATATACATATATATTATTTTTACATTAGAGTTCTTACGTGTTGTAATTCGAAAGCGCGATACTGCGTCTCTTAAACAGAAATAAATAATACCAAATGGAACAAACACAGCATCTAAAACTGAATGTGACACAAATGTTCTGTGAAATCGGACACAATAGGAAATTTTATATCAAATTAATCTGTGTCAAAAATTACACAAGAATGAATTAATGGATACGTAGCGGACATATTTAAGTCTATGGCCTGGAAACTCCTTAAGGCCGGGCTACAATTGCTATAAGCACACTATTAACACTGCACAGTGATAGATATATAAGTTTTAAACTGCTTGTTTTCATTTAAACTGGCTGTAATCATGCATACCGATAGTCACTATCCTGAGCAGAGTGATAGTCACTATCCTGAGCACAGTGATAGCCACTATCCTGAGCACAGTGATAGTTACAGTCAAAGTTCAACTTGGTTTAATGTTCCTCATTACTATCGCTGTGCGTCAATATTTAGCCAATCAGAAGCTTATACTGCGTTATTAAATAAAAAACTTATTTACCAATAATGATAGTGTTTGTTTTGACTTCATTCTTAGGGCAGATATTTTATTTTGTTTATTTCTGGATAATTGCAACAACGGAAGTTTTGTAAGATTTTAGTTAACTTTAATAGTAAAAATTGAAATATTAATAATTTTTAGTTTTAAAACGTCTCAGATCAATATAAAAGATTTATTTTGACAAAAAAAAACCGTTACCAACTATACAGAACTTAAGTGTTTCTGTACTAAATGACATAAACAACCTAATATACTAATCATTATATCAGTTTTAGCTAGGCCACTGTGCTTGGGTTGATTTTTGTACGTGCTTATTGTTATAACTGTGAATGTGTTATGTTTATGTGAGTTGTAGCCCGGCCTTTAAGCACAAATCTCTTCGATCTGCATTAGTAAACGAAGTGCAAAATAATGACAGGCAAAACCAATTCAGAACAGAGCTCTCTCGCGGGATAAAATGAGTAGTTATTGTAGGTGTAATGGCGGAATCACGTTGCCTCGGCGAACACAACGCCACACGACAAAAACCGCAACTACGGCCATTTTCAACGTGCCTGCTGAAATTTACAGCCCCACAGTGTTTACTGAAGCAAAACCAGTATAATTTATCAGATCCATTTAAATGGCCCTGATTAACTACGCTAGTTTCAAAGGCGGTGGGCAGACGGGAAATTTGGAATACATGATGATGACAAACTTTTATGCTAATGCATAGAAAGGTAAAATTATTATTTAGAAGAGTTAAATACATTAGTTTTCATATTTTGTTTTCTTTTAAGCTAAGCATTTCCCATTTGTAGGGAAAACTTACCATACAATTTCATTTTGCAAAATTGCACTCTGAGCGTCGTGTTACACGACACGTAGAAGAATATAAATAATTTCTAATCCAAACCTGCTGGTCGTACGTCAGACTTACGTCAGATATATCTTGTATTTCATTAGTTGTTTATTTTTAAGTGTCGTGTCGTACTTGCCGTGGAGTGCTGGTCGAGGCTATGTGGTTCCGGCATAAGTTCTGGACGTTGAGGAGGTGAAAAAAGGAGAAATAAGTGGAAGACCCGTGAAAAAAAGAGAAGTGGGAGCTGAGCCTGGGGAGTGAGAATAGAAGGGACATAAGGAGACCCGCTAACCACGACCCGTGCTCAGAGAATAGATGGTGAGCTGGGTGTGGAATAACAGAGCTCTTCGTGTCAAATAAACTGCGGTTCTTTTTTGTGAACCGGTTCCCGCGAGCTCTGGCTGTGTCTCAATTGGCCCAGAGAGCGCTCTCTCGTGCTCTAGCTCTCGCGGGGACCTCATCATGACGTCAGAGAGAACGCTCTCTGGTCGTTTCAATTCGTCGGAAGGCGCGCGAAAATACGAGAGCTCTGAGAGCGCACGGAGTTGTAAACTTGCTGGAGCTCTCTCGCACTTTCTGACCACGCGCCATATTTGTTTACATCATTTTCGTGTTTGAATAAGGTCACAGTATCTTTCTGGTCCAAAACCAAGTTGCATTTTAACTGCAAGTGAATGATTTACACTGTTTTAAACAACGAAATAAGATACGTAACGTGTATTTATAAAAACATAAATACGGATTTATAACTAAGTCCCATTTTTTTGTCACTTTGGTGCAACATGACGGTAAAATATAAAACAAAAATATTATCCTTTTATGTGCTAGTGATTATTCTGGTAGTGCTATAATTTTTTGTGAATTATTTTGAACACACATAAATTACTTACTATATTCATGATAGGGATTTTAGCATAACATGATTTCCCACCCTTTGTCATCAGCTGGCGTCAGAGAGAAACGAGAGAGAGAGGTTGTCTCAGTTCCACAGAGCATGAGCGTGAGAGAGCGAGAATATGTTTTAATTTTTTTTTAATTTTAAATGTAATTTTTCATTATTTATAAAAGTAAACATATTATAAATAATGGAAATGTGCATTAAAAAAAATTAAATGAAGTACTTTAACAAATCTAGATTCATCCAATCTCAAACAAAATTCTTTAGTTAAAAATAATACCACAAATTATGACTGGGAGATCTTTATCAGAATTTAGCATTTAATTCTCAACGCCCATACGTGGCCAGGCCTGGCGTTATGACATAGTGATATGGAAAGAGAGAAAGTTATTTATTACCACTACATTGGCAAACAATATTCATAAAGTAACACAAGGACACCAATCAACAAAATACTGACTAAAAATGACAAGTTTTATAACCCATATTCAGAGTGGTTGTCCCTCAGAAAGTAAAAGAGTAGTTAAGGAAATATTGGATATTCACAATACGTGTGTGTGTGTATATATATATATATTATATATATATATATATATATATATATATATATATATATATATATATATATATATATAAACGTGATAGGCTGGAAATACTAGAAATATATTTACTGACATACACACTGTACTTCCTGAGCTAGTAAAAACACATTATATTTGTACCAATACAAGCAGCACATTGATTTTTTAATTAAGTATGAATAGTTTCAAGATGATTTACTTAAGGAGTTATTTTGTAATTGATATGGGAGATACAAGTTCATGAGGAGAAGACTACACAATAACTGCTCATAGGAATCAATGGTAATAAACAGGCTATGAATGAAATTAAGTGGATACGAGATAATCAATGTGAGTAATTTCCACATTATTTATGAATTATTGTGATGGGATTTTGTGTGTTTTATGAAAATAATGGGCAGCCAAGAAAAGGGATGAAATTAGGACATACTGGAAACTTAGGAGGCTTTTCGTTTTTTCTTTGTTTTAACTGGTGTGGTGAAGGTTGTGCAATTTGTGATATCGTATGCTTGCTACACTGGCAAACGGTAAATATGAGAGCAGACTAATTGGTTAAGTTTACAGAAATGTTATTGTTAACACGTTTATAATAAACACATTTAACATTTTGTTTTAATATGTCTTCTTCTTGCTCCATGCTGGGTACAGTGATTAACATGTGAATCTTTATACTTATCAACCAAGGGGTGTCGACTGACCTCATGTAAAGAGATGCGATGTTTAGAGTGAAGCAAATTGTGGCTTTAATTCAAGAGCGAACGTGTTTAATGAAATTCGAGAGTATGCCTGAGTGTTTGGATGGCTTGCGGTGTTGATGAGTTTATGCACATTCTAAGATTTATTGATGTTTGGCTTAATAATTAAATCCAAATTATAATAAGTAAACCATATAATTATCTGAAAATAGAAATGTTGCTTATATAGTTGAATACATTTTGATTTTGATAAAAACCAGTGGACAGTTCGGTTCTCTTTGATACAGGTTATAACGCCGGGTATTTTTCACTAGTGTTTGCGAAACTTTTTAAATGGTATTAGAAGTATAGGAGTTAGCTTCTAGAGATTGAAGTTTATTTCAATTGCGTAAGTTATGTTTGAAAAAAATGTCGCATTCTATCTCAGACTTAAAGATTGATGTGCATGACGTCTTGCAGCGTAAAGTGATTACATACTGTCGTGTTAGAAAATGGATTTGTAGAATTTGTTATATAATTATAAAATCGAAGGTGTTCGCATTTGCGAGACACGTGGTTGAATACAATACAACAGCTCCCTACGCAGTGGTTCGTGGAGGCAAAGGGTGTCAAATGTACTCAAATGTGTCACATTAGTATTATCAACAAAACATTCAACAACATCAAAACAACTACTCTTTAAAACAAGCGATGGCACACACAATCGGTATACCCGTATCTTATAACGTCAGTCGCAGGTAAATCAGTAATTCTAATAGGAAAAAAATGTATTATTGTGCAAAAATATTACAGTAAATTATTTATACAAAACATCACTTGCTGAGAATGTTCTTTATTTGTTGCAAACATTAATTTGTTAATATAATGTACTCAATGATTCACTCGTGGCGTATTAATGCTCATACAAACATTACTGAACAATTTAGATAGTCTACATATTCAGCATTCGATTCCTCAATTCAGTTACTTGGCAAAGAGTAGTTGTCTGAATCACTATCGAGGCCAAACAAATCGACGATTGCTCCGACCACATGGACATTTATTTCATATAGACTTATGTATATTGTCTCTCTTTCTACCACATGTTTGCAAACAGAACTCCGCTCTGCAACTCCAGTTTCGCTGAACCGCTGTTCGCAGACACTTCTAGGTCCTGTTCGGAGAGAGGGTACTCTGTCCTGTCTGTGTTACTGCCTGCTCTTCCCGGGTTCTTACATGGCGAGCAGTGTGCTATCTAGAATAACCAATATTACATAGAGAAGTGTCACATACATCTTAGTATTACATGGTATTGTACATCAAGTTGGGGTACTGTAAAATCTTCATTTTGCTTGAACATGTGCAGCAAATATAACCCTTAATTTGTAGAATTTACTATCAATACACAGTATTAGTACCTATAGCTTTATTATAAAAAAATATTATTTAGTTTCCTGAAACGCTGTTACAAGATCTTACTGTATAAAGTAGCCGTATTTGGGAAACATATCACTGAGGGATTATAAATAATTCTGAAAAATAAATACAATTGTTTATATCCAGGCATCGTTTCGATGATTTAGAATGATCATCATTAACATATAAGGCAAAATATTTAACTATTCAAAGATTAGAATCTGAAGACTTTAGTATTCCATGTAAAAGATCAGACTTCTGCAAATTCATTTCATTTACATGGAAGGAGGGAACTACTAAACAATTCAAATACAAAACACTTATACACTAAAGAAAGCATTACAAACTGTCAGTCGAAATACAAAACACTTATACACTAAAGAAAGAATTACAAACTGTCAGTCGAAATACAAAACACTTATACACTAAAGAAAGCATTACAAACTGTCAGTCGAAATACAAAACATTTATACACTAAAGAAAGCATTACAAACTGTCAGTCGAAATACAAAACACTTATACACTAAAGAAAGCATTACAAACTGTCAGTCGAAATACAAAACACTTATACACTAAAGAAAGTATTACAAACTGTCAGTCGAAATACAAAACACTTATACACTAAAGAAATCATTACAAACTGCCAGTCGAAATCATAATTGGAGACCTAATATTTGTAATAGATTACAGAATCGAGGAGGACATATTTAATATGTATAGAATCCATCATGGAGTAATTGATCGAAGTGTATATATATATGAAGGGCGAATGATTTATGAGGTGCTACACGAGAGTTACAGACGAATATTTTACACAGAGGATAATAAATCCCGAGTACGATAGTGCGAGATCAGAGAGAACAAGGTAGAGCATGTTTTCAGCTTAGCGAAGCTGCACTAACAGAACCATGTAAGATGCCAGGGAGCCCATCAGGGCGTAGAAGGTACGGCAATCCAATCTGAAGAAACCCCAGGCACTGAAAACTACTGGGCTTTCACGCACTTGCCGGGAAAATATCTGCAACTCCTTCATGACTGCTGGACTCACAGATCTCTTCAGGCTTAACTTCATCAGCAGCGATACTGTCTTATCTATATTGTCTACAACATGTTGGGGTACAAAATTAATAAGCAAAACAAATGCAAGAATATAAATATGCCAAATCACATGTACTAACGCATAAGAATAGAATCCTCTTGTTGTGATATTTTCGCCTTTCGTAAGAAATTCTATGGCAAAATTAGTTACATATAAAATGTCATTTAGACTTGACATCATGACGATCAATATCTGAAACCCAAATGTTTTGTCTACCATCAGCATTATTTCACGCAGATAGTAGAATATCTGCCTTAAGTTTCTCAGTTTATAAGCCTTTATGTCAAAAGTGCTTGGTTGAAATCCACGCAGTGCAGCTTGACGGGCTCGATAAACTGCGACTCTACTTGAAGTCAGGGGCAAACACTCGACGTAAAGCGTGTTCATAGCAGACAGTCTAGTTGTTGACATCCCACTACTTATGGTATTTGTTGACAAGCCTTTCCCGCAGAGATCTTTAATCTCCTTGTTTAGGTAACCTAAAACCTTTCCCAGAAGCAGTAGTGTGTGTATATATAAACAAATTCCAATTCTAGTTATCAAGAAAGAGAAGTTACTTGCAAGAGACAAATATTTTCTAGTGCTCTTATCAGTATACAATTGAATGAAGAAGAAGATCTCAATAAACAATATCGTAAAGCACACGTGGATCCACAAGTAGGTACTGACTTGTCTGAACTTCACCCAGGTTGGAGGCAGAAGCACTTCGTCCATGTGACGTATTCTTCTGAAGATCTCACTCATTCGAGAGCTTGAGAATTTCAACAAAGTAGCGACTCCACATACTGTGTTCAAGATAGTGGAGATACAGAAAACTATCATGCTCAAAACATAACTCTCGCCACCCGAGGTCTTGCATAGTACTCATAAATGGTACTCCCTATAGTGACCAGAAATACGTAGGAAATAGTCTGTACTATTCCGAGTTTGTGTGTTCTGAAAATGCGCAGGTCATCCACTGGTAGGCGTTTTATTGGCGCCAGCCCTAATATCTTGAAAACTCCAAACATAGCCTCAAAAGCTGTGGAAAAGCTGGTCGAACGAAAGAATATCTTCATGGTGACATCACTTACTCTGTTACTAATATTAAGGGGAGGCTCACTTGAACTATTACATATACAAACACCTAACATCCACTAGTTAGGAACACTAATATATTTCTTGTTATTATGTTAGTACACTATTAAACACTTGCGAAAAACCCACATTTTCGTAGTTTCATACAATGACCAAAGCAAACTTTTATTATTTCTGGATACGTCCAGCGAGCGATGTGTGCCTTATCGAAATAAAACTAAGAATGAAGAATTCTGCTAATAGGCAGTGTACGCGTAGTGTTTCAACGTATTTATTATTGATTAAGTAGATTGTTGATAAGAACGGAGAAGCACTCTCCATATTACATTGATTCTTTGATAATACTCTTTTCTTTTGTCAAGCTTTTTTTTTTTTTCATTTTCTTCTGAACAATAAGGATTTCGTCATTGTATGAGCCTCGTATTTGTCATAAAAAATTACAGAATAAAGAGAGAATTGTCGATAGTGAATTTTTACTCGGTTTTTATTCTCTTGCTATACCAGTGTTAAAACTATTTTTCAATAGCGTTGCTAACCACCCAATAATACGATAGTTTCGTTCAATATACATTAACTACATCCCATTAATATTTTTCCATACAGAGTGATTGACGGGTCATGATTTTTTTGCGCGCTTTCCGAAGATATTAAAAATTAATAGAAATTTTTTTAATTGTTTACATTCTTTTTGGAGGCTCTAATATCTTAATTGTTAGTCTACTTTAATTCTGAGATAATGAAGTTTCTACGACCTGTAGCGCTTGCTAGGCGACATAAATTATTAACTCTCAAAACACAAGAACTGCTTCTTAACAGCAAATAGCAGAGAAGTTTGAACATTTTGTTTCATGTTTGATTTTAAACATTCGCATAAAAACAATGAGCATATTACTGTAACTTCATATTTGTGAAGATTTCAAAATTGACTTACCAGAAAAAAACCTTATAAAAGATAACATCACTAAGCCAGTGACTTAAACATTCATAGTCTGACACATTATGAATAATTTCAAATAACCTTCAAAATGAAGCTACTTTAAATCACACACTGAGTCCATTTTCAACTACTGGCCTGAAGAGCCTTAGAAACATGTTTAATTTAACGCGAAAAAGCTTAGGGTGAAGTCTCACACGACAGGTTGAATTACTGGTTTTGGTTTAGCCAGTTATTTGGTGACACTCACTTGAAACCTCTACTATCTATGTGGACATATATGTTATGCAGTAGAAAAGCCATTAATTCTGAACTTATGTCATGTAAATAATACGTAATCTGTGCAGCACATTGGTTTAGTTATCAATACATACTTGACTCTTTACATTGTACGGACAAGGCGTGGATATATTTTGGCCAACAGATTACAAAACATTAGTAAAATTTAAATTGTTTTATAAGAAATATTCAGTTCTTTCATTGAAAAGAATGTTGTGACACATAAATGTGAAATTTAGCATAAAATACATATAGAGGTAAAATATTTTAGATGTCCACCTGGCGTAGACTAAAGTAGTCAGAAAGTTTGCGAACAGTGTAAAGATGAAGCCCAAGATGAACATTTATGCTACTGTACAAGGTAACCAATCTTCTTGCGACCGACTAAGTAGTTGGTGAACATGTGGAAAGGTATGGCAATCACGACTGACAGGTTGATGATTGGTGCCACTCGCATCTCTCCCACCTGCGAGTCCACTGCTGGTAGAACAAAGACACATCTATATACTCACACTTCTCCTGCAGCGAAGGAGATTATAGTTACTCAAACAAAACTACACATTTTCCAACTGAAAGTTAGTTCTAGTGGTTTGAAGCATTTGCTAACATAAAACCAGGAATAATTTTCATTTGTTATTCTCTATTTATTCAAGATTTCTCCGTTTTTACACATGCTTATTTAGCAACATGCTAAGGCCTGGCTACAAGTCATGTTTATAGCGCTTCTATAAATGGATATCTATGTATCACATCGCATTTAGAGCATGACTTTTAGTGTATTAGTATTAATTTATATTTGTATCATGTGCTCGAGTGTCTCAGTTATGTCAGCAACATTATTAGGTTCCTTACTATTTCCCGGATACATTTCATAGGATTATGAATAAATTAACAGGGACTTTTTCACTCTTGATTGTGAGATAGAAAATGGGTAGTAAAGTATATTGTAGGCACATGTATCAGTATTGAATTAACCAGGAAAATCTAGTATTAAAAAACAAATGCTCAAATTACTATTAAGTAAATAACTTTCTAATTATTATTCTTGTGTCCGTAAGATTCTCTAGGTTTATTAGGGTATCCTTATGATCGTGCAGGTTTAAAATAGGTCGGAACTCACTATAATCATACGCCATTATATATTCTTCTATTGTGTGACACATTCAGTCATTCCAAAAGTGTTTAACAACAGTACTTCCCAGAAATTAAATAGCCAATAACAGATTATGTATGTTTGCAATGAAATATGATATTTTGCAAACCGTTCATAAGATCTAGTTTCTGTAAATTTTGCAACCTTGAACTAACCTTACGAACCACGCCAGCATGTTCAGAAACATACAATAATAGTTCGCACATTAGTGTCTCCGCCTTTAAACCCGGATGCCTTCATTTCCTATATAAGGCGTTTGAAACAGATTTGGCTTCTTAAATTTAGAACATTTACCATCACGAATGATACGCGTATATGTGCCCTTCACAAAAACAAATGTAATACGATATTTTCTCTCGAAAATGTGGACGGACCAATGTTAGACATATTGCATGAATCCAAGTTATGAAAATATGTTTACGTCGTATTTCGAAGGTGAATAACCGACAGTCGTAAAGTGTTTCTGTTTCATCTAAATGCATATGAGTGTTGTGGGTGTAGTAGTTCGTAGTTCACACCCACAGAATTTTGTGACTTACTTCGTCCTGCAGGACAACGTCCCTGTGTAATTTAAAGTACTACCTGGAAGATGACTCAGTACAGCATGCTGACATTAACTGTTGGTCTGACACGCAATGTCTACAAACATTATCGAAAGGCATGAGTTGGTAACAATCAATTTGGCGTTATAAATGATATATGCTGATTTGATAGACATTAAAAAATTTTATATCAACAGGTGTAGGAAGATATTACCATCAAATAAAGACATAAATCAAATCATGATTGCTCTATTTTCACTTTAACTGAATGCTAAAATAAAATGACCGATATGCAGAAAGGTACATACATTAATTATTACTATCATCTGAAATAGCAAAATATTTTATATTGAAACGGACGAATAAAACACTTTTACAACATGTATATAAATAACTACAAGTTAATAAAATATATGTTAATATATAAATGAATAAATTTCCTTCAAAAGACATAAATGATTATTCGCCAAGCATTACGCAAACCATTTACATAGGCGCTTGTCATTCGGACACAGTTATTGGACACTCTACAGGACATCGCATCATCTCACACAATGTCTAGGCGTGTGGCAATATACAACTGATTTACTCTCCTATGTGTAGCATGTCGGTAACATCAGAGCAGAGATGGCGGTACTTCGAGCGGGAACACTGTAGTTATGAGGACATTCACGTTCAGCGATTAAACTTGTTTTTGTTTACCCATGTATACAATTCATGTGTGAGTATGACGATTTGAGGCTAGAGGACCCGTAGCTCCAGGTTGTGGAGAGACACTAATATAACTCCAAGTTTCATAGTGTAGTTGAACATAGGGTATGACTTCAGGTCACCTGAAATAGTCATTTCTGAAGAGAATAACGGTACAGTGGTAGGTCAGTTATATCCTACGTCTTCAGATATTTGTCCTCATGAAACAGTAAACTTATAGATATTAGCTTTCAAGGCAACTTTCGCCCAAATAACTTAAAAAATATGATGTCAGGTTAATATTTTTTTATACTAGTACATAACGTTTTTACTAACTTTAATTACTAATAACAAAAACCACAGCAATAGTTCAAACTACAATAATTATAATTAGTCACAGTTGTGTCCATACGAATAGACAAAATAATTTGTCAATGTATATATTTTTATGTACATAATATATCAATACAGTTCTTATAATAAAATTTATGATGTTATCATTAAATAACAATATTATTAAATATGGGCTAATATTTACCATCTGTAAGTGCGAGAAACGTAATTTAAAAAGGAAGAATTCGAAAGCATTTATAATTTCCAATTAAATATATTATTAATATATGATGTGCACACTGCTAATCTAGATGTCACACAACACGACTGACAAGAAAAAGGACCAATATTTTAATATTCCATCAGTGTAGAAAGTGATATTGAAATAAAACCAAATTTAGGTTTCATCATCCTATAAATTGCTTCAAACATAAATAATCTTAGAATGCAATTCTGAAGATATTTATCCAAATATTTCTTGTGCATAGATTTGACATACATGAACAAATAGATCACAAAAACCCATTGCAACAAGCTCTTTAGTCTAGCGTAGCTGCACCAAGATAACCATATAAGATGCCAAGGAGCCCATCAGTGAGAAGAACGTACGGCGATCCAGGCTGAAGAATCCCCAAGCACTGAAAGCCACTGGAATTTCCCACACTTGCCGGGAGAATATCTGCAACTCCTTCTTGGCAGCTGGACTCAGAGATTTCTCAAGACTTAACTTCTGCAGCAATGATATTGTCTTCCCTCTCTTGTTGGCTACATGCTGCGGTATAAAACTTACAAGAAAAATTATTGAAATTATATGTGAAATCCATATGGCACGCAAGGCTGCAGAAAGCGAAAATATCAAGGTCGTATTCTGATAACCCATCGTAACAAATGAAATAATCCGATGCCAATAATACGTGATATAGGCTATGCTTGACGCCAAGGTGACTAGCAGCTGAAAGCTAAATGTGCTGTCTACGATTATCATTGTCTCGCGCAAATAGTAAAATAACTCCCTCAGTTTTCCCAGCTTGTAGACAAGTATATTGGAGGTGGTTACTTGTGCTCTGCGCAAAGTATTATGACGGAATGGATACACCACGGCTCTATTAGATGATAAAGGGAATATTTCTTCAAACATGCATATTGCAGCCGAACTGTTCATTTCCACTCCATTAGGTATGGTGTTTTCCAAAGAGTCTTGTTTAAACAGAACTTCAATTTCATTATTCAGAGAGTTCAATGCGTTTCCTAGCAGCAGCACAGTGTCAAGGTATAACAGAACTCCAATTCTGCTAATCAAGTAGGTGAAGTTATAGAAAATAGGCCAAAACATCTGAACACTGTAATCATTTAAAAAATGCATTAAGATATAACCATCAACAAACAATACCATAAAGCTTATCTGAATCCACAGACACACCCTGATGTGTCGATAATTCACCCATGAAGCAGGGAGAAGTACTTCGTCCATGTGACATATTCTTCTGACGACTTCACTCATTCGAGAGCTAGCGAACGTGGCTAGAGTAGCAACCCCACAGCCTGTGTTCAAGATAGCCTTTAGCCAGTAAACTACTGTGGTCAGTACGTTATTCTCCCCTCCTTGCGGTCTTGTGTAGTACTGGTGCACAGAGTAGCCTACAACGTGCAGAAGTATGTAGGAAACAGATTGCACGATGCCACCGCCATGTTTTCTGTACACACGCATGTTGTCTTCTGGTAGACTTTTGATTGGCGCTAGTCCTAATATCTTGAGAAGTGTAACTATCGGCCATACAGCTGTGCAGATGCTGTTCGGAGGAACAAATATCTTCATTGTGACGATAATATATATGGTACTGGCGTGAAGTACTGGTTAATGCGACTAAAGATTTAGTACAACAATAACGATAAATTTCGTAATATACATTTTAGTTTTATTGCAAAAATATACTTTTTAGCGGGTTGGCATTGCCATTTTTCTTTTGCCTGTAAACCGTGACAACAGAAAAAAGAAAATTTTTCGTGTAGGACTTCTTGTCCGGACCGTGACGTCTAGAGAACTGAAAATGAAATGAAGTCTTGCGAGCTAGATAGAATACTTGAAGTTACGGAGTGCTTTAATATAATTATTATTGATTAGGCCGAGTAGTCATCAAGATGACAAACCTGTCTGAATATATAAAGCCTATCGATCCTACAACAACCTTTTAGCCAGCTCTTACGTAATTTGTTTCCTCGTTTTTCATGGTCTCTGCTTTTATCATCTACAGTACTGAAATACTAATAATAATTTTCTATTCCCTACAATTTATTGTAAAATCTACTTGGTTATATTTTTAGGCTATGTGATTAATATAATAGCACAGATTAATGAATTTGCTTTAGCAATAAAATTTCATAACTCTTATCCTACCGCTATGTGCTCTGTAAGCGCAATTGTTTACAATTTTCTCTGCATGAAGCCGACCTCCCGTGACACAGTCGGTTGTAGCGCCACCAATCTTAGGTGCGGGAGGCCATTGGTTCAAATCCCGGGTAAGGAATGTACGTTAATTTAAGTAAGGTTATTAATTAGTCTGTAAGCCATCACTGCTAAGCTTTACAGCATAAAACTGGGATATGTTAAAAAGCCCTTTACAGCTATAACAACAACGACTTTGTATCGAACTGTTAGTATGTACAATTATATATCCATTTTTTTTAAGTACCCTAGACCGGATATCCTTCTTGACTCTTATTCTATGCTCCATCGATGTAAATGTTGTTTAATGTTTTGTTGCAAATGCTTACAGCTGTTCTGTAAGGAACATGATCCACCCTGACACCGATGTGAGTTGTACAATGGTATTGATCATCATCCTGCCGAGAATCGATGAGTGCCATAACGGCTTTTTAATTGAACAGATATGGTTTGTAGGATTGAGGCTCTAGAGTATTTCTGAGATGTTGAACGTAATAATGAGACACGCGCGTCTCAAATAATGGAACTTTTTGCACGTACATTTAACGTCCCAAACTGCCAAGTGTTTGCTTTGGAAAACTACGTTTTTACATGAAAATAATGTGTGTCCAGCCACAAACTCATATTTACATATACTTATCATATTTCTCATGTACGGCGGACGGTATACGGTGGTAATTAGAGCACGGCCAATTACGTGAGACCGGCACATGAAGAGGAAGTGCTCTGACGTGGCGCGCGGTGATATGAAGGGTAATTTTCAAACTTTGACTTCAGCTCTCCGGCGGTATTGACGTGCGCAGATAAACTTACAGTACAATCTGGACTATTCCCGCCCCTTGATCGGGCGTATCATTAATGGAACCTTGCTAAACTGGAATTGTAATCTGGTTGTCTTGAAGACTTGCGAGGGGGTTGTTTCAGCAAATATGTCTTCCTCGTGGGGACGACGACCCAGCTTAGAGATAAGTACTATAGCAACAAAAAATAATAATTAAATATAAAATATTCTTATGGTAAGCCTTTATGGTGGTACTAGGAAGGACAAACCTTGCAGGTTCTTATAAGGAGTCCTTAGGAAACATCAAGTTTATCTTAATCAAAATTACAGTGTGTGAATTTCTTATCCTTACAAAAGTACAAAATCATAAAAAGAAGAAAATGTACATGTTTTAGCAGTACTTGTGTCCTTTAAAGTTTTGATACATGTGGAGAATTAGACTTAGACGAAAGAAGGAAATAATGTTAATATACTCAGTCGGCTTGGTGTAATAAGGGCATCGGCAGTAAAGTCCAATATATGTTTATTTAGTTTAAAATATCAACATAAAAATCAACATATATGAATGTTTTAATCACTTTGTGGCATTTGCAAACCAAGTAAAAAAAATTAAATTAAAAAGAATTTTGTCTGGTTGACCTTCGGCTGTTTTATTGGCCAGTAACTGTAACAAAATCAATAAAATATAAATTATTCCTAGTTGGATTAAATACAGTAAAATAGGTATTGTTCAATTTTGGCATTCGGCTGTTTTAGTAATCAGTAAAACTATTTCAAATTAATTAAAATGTTTTCGTTTGTTGTCTCGATATTTACGAAAGGTTAAAAAGTGTGTTAAGTGTTCCATTGGCTATTTAAACATCTGTAGCCAGTAAACAAGACGAAATTTTTAATTCGGTCATAAATGAATTATCAGTATTCTGTGAAATCAATATTGTAAGTACAACAGCACTAGAAAATCTCATGTGAGAGTGTTTCAAGTAAGCAGTTGTATGCTCTTTTCTACTTTTATTCTGGATTTGTGGCAATCATTATATATTTTATTGGAATAAAATAATATTATTGAAAGATAGTACACATCATATATATTATTGTAGATTGGATGTATGGTTTCAAGACTAGTTATGCTAACCCAGAATATCCTGGTCATAGTATTTATACATACAACCTTTCTTTGGAAAATATAAATATCGCTGGAGTACTGACGTAAACATAAAAAATTTAAACATCGTATTTCTGTCTTGCAAAGTTTTAAAACAATAACATAAACATATGAATTATTGAGTGTTTTTTTCTTCTAATATCAAGGGTAGAGAAGAGATTCATGTAGAAATTACTGTCATTACCTATATATTACCTGATGATTGTTATTTTGATACTTATTGAAGTTTTACTTGTATTTTTGATATTAAAACAAATAACCAAACAAAGAATCAATCACTGAAAACAACCGAAGATCATTCTGTGTATCTTCTTGAAGTGAATTGTGTGTATTTGCCCTACAAAACACTGCTATTTCTCATAAAGAAGGTTTTTCTTAAATGTTTTCACATTCAAGGTTTTGAGATAATATTGGCTTGATGCTTTGCCCCTTCATTGGGTCCTCTCGTATAGAGGGAGTCACAAGGTTTCCCTACACACTCTGCTCCTTATGAGTAGAGTTGCTGTTGCATCTCTCTGTACATACTGTCAGTGGGGATAGGACTGGTTCCGCTGTCGTTTTCTTTCGTCACCGAGCTCGTGAGCTCACATTCCTTAGTCATAGTACATTGCATAAGTTTAGTGTTTTGGACGCTATATTCTTTTCGAATAGTAATGCTTTTCAAGATCCTGAAGCAGGTCACTAGGCAATAAGGGTGCTTTTGTCTGCTTTCAGCTGTTTGCACTTTTAGTTCGGTGTCAACTTTGTCACCCTGCCTGAAACGAAGAACCGAAATATCGAAAATGTCTTCGAACAAATGAAAGGAAGTAACTATAGACATTCTGTGATACACTATCACAGCAGGGTGTAAATCTATGGACACTGGGAATTTCCATCATCCTTTTTAAAAAAAATGTTTTATAACTAAAATCTGAAATAAAAAAAACAAAAAATCCTTAGTTGCTTCCTTTCTAATTCTAAAACTAGACTGAGACACAAAAACATGAACTAAATATGACGTAAATATTTTATTCAAAAAAGCTATAAAATAAATAATCTAATTATATAACAGATTTTGCGTTCCTCTCTACACCCCTCCAACCTCTTACCAAGAATCAGAAATTAAACAAATTTCGATACTTATTTCATTTTCCATATATCCAAATTAAAATTGTGTTTTCGAAATCATATAACACTATGATATATTTTTAATTCTTCTGTAATAGGAAATTATCAATTTATTTTTTTTAGTCTTAATTTTAAATCTCTTAAAATATTGGCGAAAATGCAGGTTTATAATGATTTTTATTCTATACGAAAAACTCTAGCTGTAAGTACTGCATCGATATCTGTTGTTGAATAAGTGCAAAAAATAATGCTGAAGATGTTCTTTATAGGAACAGTTTCCTCTGGTTTAGTAAGCACATTCTACTGTCTCCGTGGCCAGTTCAGTTCCAGTTATTCGTACATTTAATCTAATGTTATTGTCAATACTTGTGTGTGTATGTATACGGTGTTGTATTGCATGGTTTAAATAAAATGTTTTCATTCAGAAATGTATAATAATTAAATCTCGATTAATGTCCTTAATGTTATATTCAATTATGTCAATAATCAACCAAACTCAATGTGACAGAAAATACCAACGTATTTGGTACATAATCAATCAAATTAGGTGTCCACAGAACATATTATAAAATTAATAATTGCTTGAAAAACAATATATTATGCTGTGGACACTTCTGTATATAAAATCACATTATTTTGCTACCTTAATTATAGACACTAATTTTCCAATTTGTATAATAAATAAACGATACATTATTTGGAAGCTCAGCTGACGAATAATGACACGATGCATTTAAATAATAACTGATTCTTATATTAATTGACTTATTTTCTTATTTATTTTTCAGAGGTGGATGGCTATCAAATAAATGAAGACAGTATAAAGCAGCAGTTTCAAATTAATCCTTATAATTTATTTAGTGAAATTCAGTAGCTAGTAACAGTTTTACCTGGCACTTTAGTTGCTTCAGCTAGAAATACTGAAACAACTGAAATGAAATAAATTAAGGCCCTGATGTGCAATTCGCACATAGTAGGCCTAACTATCTAGCTTTATTCTGCAATACAAATGCATAAGCCTAGTTGGTTTTTACGTGGCAAATGTCTGACATATAAATTCATAAATGACATGTAGATATTCAGATAATCTTTAAGTAACATAAGTGATAAAAATGAGTTCATCATTAAGTAATTAACATTATATGATGTAGCTATGTAGGGACGTGGTTGTTTTCCAGATACTACCAATATTAACAAATGTATTCGATATTACTAGCGCTTAGCTGAAATCTCTCCAGATGAAGACAAGTAGCTGGAGGATAGTCCGAATTGGTGGAGTGATATGAAGACAAGTAGCTGGAGGATAGTCCGAATTGGTGGAGTGATATGAAGACAAGTAGCTGGAGGATAGTCCGAATTGGTGGAGTGATATGAAAGTAGTACTGGACTTAATTGGGATGTTGATTAAAAAAACAGTTGAATAAACATTTAATCAAATCTTCGACCGGTACTTAAAATAAAACTTCTTGTAAATATTCGTAATTCTGGAACACACAAAGATCGCGTGAATATTAGTTTCTTCTTCCAGAGTAAATATAATATAGCACGAATAACCGGAGAGGCATGATGCTGTAGTCACTCTTCTTTGAGAGAAGAAATAAAACTGCGTACGATAGTCAAAGTTTAATCAAAAGAATTATAAGCCCTACATGTTTAATCAAAACTATATCTTCACTACTCTACGTGGCGATGCTTATAAGATGCAGGGGAATCATCTATCTGCTGCAGCTTCCCCTAACACATTATCACACGGCTAACACGTCATTTCTCTACCGCGGCTTAGCACAGGGTCACGTAAAAACGGTTGGCGACGGCGGAAGGATACAAATTTGCGCGTTACGCGAGGGAACGAGGGTTATAAAATTTAGTTCGCACGTCTATCCTAGAGAGTGCTGGGTGTACCTAAAACACTCAACAACAGTACACAACTGCTCTGCAGTTAGAAATACACGTATTGCACCTCCAGCAAGTAACCCGGACAAGGTACAGCGGAAATATTCCCACGCTACACTAATACGACCGTGACAGCTAACATCTGGTTGCAAGATGAGCTGTCCGCAGCAAGCAACCAGCTTCCAGCGAGGCTTGGAAGTTAATTATGTATTAATTCCATGCATGAATACTTGACTGAAATAAAATTTTCTGAGATAACACTTATACACTAAAATTGGAATAATTCAACATTTGCAAAAATAATATAAAAAATACTGACACTAGTATATAGAAAAAAATCTAAAATATGTATTAAATAATGTGTGTGTACCCCATTTTCCTGCCAAACATTTTTATCTTGCCAGCCTCTAGAACTTAATTCCTGTCCCTGTTTATGGTGTTATAAACCGTTGAAATATACGTCAATATATCTTGTAATTATTACATGAGGTATGTTTGAACAGCATTAAATGAATAATACTCGCCATATGGACTGCTATGAACAACGCACCACGCCTAGTAAATTGGGCCCAGTGAGTAGGTATTGAACACTGTTGTGAAAAATAAAATTCTCCTAAATTGCGACTGCAATATAGGTCAAGTTATTAAAATTGAATTTGACCATCACTTCCCTGCACGCACGTTTATATGAAAAGACGCGTTTAAAAAGGCGTTTAGTTCATGTTAATGTTATAGTCAAGAAACGTGAAAATAGTAGCCTACGTTCATGGAACACTGATTAAAGGTTATTAAAGAAATGTTACTAGAACGTAGGCCTTATGTTAATAAACATTTAACACTACTGTGCTGCGGAAAATACCGTGCATTACTTTTCTCTAGTTGACTCGTCAGCCTCGAAGCAGATAGTCCACAGATATCTTATCTCAACCAGCCACAAGGCTTATTTATTTATTTTTGTTTCAGACTTCATAATTTTATTTA
>JARBHB010000144.1:0-21796 GCA_029891345.1 Dryococelus australis
AGTTTTGAAAATAATTTTCGATTTTCTTTAAAAAGTACAAACGTTCAATTCAGCAAATAGAACATGTTATTTATTTTTCGTTTTTGGATAATTTATAAAAACTTTTGATGTATCCCACATTAAAAATTCTAAAAGGGTTTAAAGTACAATAGTCCTACAAGAATTAATACATTCATTTGCTAAAATTTGAAACATTCAATTCAATAAAAAAAAACCAAAAGTATCTCATTTTCGTTTTTTGGGGGGTATTTAACAAAACTTTTTAGGGGATCTACTTCATTTTTAAAAGTTATAACTAAAAGTCCTTACGAATTTTAAAACATTTTATTTGCTTTAAAAAGATGCAACAGTTAATTCGCTTAAAACATGTATCTATTTGTGTTTTTTTTATATTTTTTCAAAACTTTTGGGGTATCCTACACTTCTACTTCTAAAAAATTGGATTAATAAGTCCTTTCAAAATTTAAAACATTCGTTTTGGGAAGAAATGAGACAACAATTTAATTAGTAAAAAACACATGTATCTCTTTGTGTTTTTTGGTTTTTTAATTAAAAAATTTTATTGGGATGCCCACATTAATACTTTTAAAAATGGATGTACTAAAAGCCTTAAAGAATATAAAACGATTTGCGAAAATATGACACAGGGAAAATTTAGCTAAATAGAACCATTATTCATTTGTGTTTTTTGGGGTATATTTTTTCAAACTTTTTTTGGGGTCCCACATTTAATCTTTAAAAAAAGGGATTAACTAAAAGTCCTTACAAAAATTAATACTTCGATTTTCTAAGAATGATGAAAAAGTTAATTAGCTAAAAAGAACAATTTCTATTTGTGTTTTTGGGTTATTTATTCAAACTTTTGGGGATTACACTTAATATTCTAAAAAATGGATGTAACAATGTCCTTCAAGAATTATAATCGATTTTTAAATGATACACAGTCAAAATTTAGCTTAGCACATGATTTATTTGTGTTTTTTGGGGGAAAAATTTTTTTCAAAAATTTTTTTTTATGCCTACCTTCAAATACTTCTTAAAATAGGATTTAAATAATGTCCTTTCAAGAATTAAAACATTGATTTGCTAAGAAAAGATGAAAGTTAAAATTTGCTAAATAGACACATGTATCTATTTGTGTTTTTTTGGGAAAATTTTTAAAATTTTTAGGGTATCCTACACTTCAATCTTCTAAAATTGGATGTACTAATGTCCTTACAAGAAAATTTAATACATTTGTTTTTCTAAGAAGATGAAAACGTTCAATTCAGCAAATAGAAAACCCTGATTCATTTGGTTTTTTTTGGGTTTTTATTACAAAACTTTTGATGTATGTCCTTAAAACTTTTTAAAAGATGGGTTTAAATTTTGTCCTTTCAAGATTAATAATTTTTATTTTCTAAGAAGATAAACAGTTCAATTCAGCTTAAACCCTGTATCTTTTTTTGTGTTTTTGGGATAATTTTTTTTCAAAACTTTAGGGTATCTACAATTCATATTTAAGAAAATGGATGTTTCTAAAGTCCTTACAAAATGAATACATCATTTTGGGAGAAAGATGACAACGTTAATTCAGCTAAAAAACAATGTATTATTTTTTGTTTTTTTGGGTATATTTATTAAAAAACTTTGATGGGAAATTTTCCTTTAAAACTTTTAAAAAGTTGGATGTAATTATGTCCTTAAAGAAATTAATACATTGTTGCTAAGAAGATGACAAAAGTTAAAATTTGCTAAAAAAGAACATTATTCATTTGGGTTTTTTTGGGATTTTTATTTCAAAACTTTTTAGGGTTCCAATTAAAACTCTAAGAAAAGGTTAAATAATTCCCTTTCAAAAATTTTAAAATTCGATTTTCTAAGAAGAGACAACAATTCAATTGAAATAGAAAACATGTATCTCTTTTTTTGGTTTTTGGGTAATTTTTTACAAAAATTTTTGGATGCCTACATTTAAAAACTTCTAAAAAATGGATGTAACTAATTGTCCCCACAAGAATGTAATACTTCGATTTTCTTAAAATGAACAACAGTTTAATTCAGTTAGGGAACATGTATCTATTTTTCTTTTTTTGGGGAATTTAATACAAATTTGAGGTTTTGTCCTTCAAAATTTAAAATATGAAGTAACTAATGTCCTTAAAGAATTAATAATTGATTTGGTTAAAAAGATACAACAGTTTAAAATTTAGCTAAATAGAAAAGTACTATTTGTCGTTTTTATATTTATACAAATTTTTTTTAGGTTTTTCTAATTTCAATTTCAAAATTGGATGTAATAATAGTCCTTTCAAGAAATTTTAATTCGATTTGGTAAGGGTGATGACAACATTCAATTCAGCTTTAAAAAGGAAAAATGTATCTATTTGTCGTTTTTGGGGTATATTTATTACAAAACTTTTGGGTTGGGATGTACCTTTAATTCTTCTAAAAAAGTTGGATTAACTAATGTCTTACAAGAATTAAAAACATTTGATTTCTAAGAAGTGACAACAGTTAATTCAGCTAAAAAAAATGTATCTTTTTGTCGTTTTGGGATTTTTTTCAAAACTTTTGGGTATTCCTACACTTAAAAACCTAAAAAAATTGGATGTACTATAAGTCCTTCAAGAATTAAAACTTCGATTTGGGAAAGAAGATGAAACGTTCATTCAGTAAATTTCACAGTTCTATTTTGTTTTTTGGGGGATATTTATTAAAAATTTTGATGGGATCCTACACTTTAAAAATCTAAATTGGGTTTTTAAAAGTCCCCTTAAAAAAAATAAAAAACGATTTGCTAAAATTTATGACAACAGGTAATTCAGCAAATAGAACCCCATTATTTCATTTGTGGGTTTTTGGGGTTATTTTTACAAAACTTTGAGGGGATCCACATTAATACTTTTAGAAAGGATTAAATAATGTCCCTTTCCAAATTAATAATTGATTTCTTTTGAATATGAAACGTTCAAATTTAGCAAATAGAACCCCATTATCTCATTTGTGTTTTTGGGAAATTTTTTATTACAAAAATTTGAGTGGAAAGCCTCACTTAAAAATCAAGAAAAAGCAGTAAAAATTGTTTTTAAGAAGTAATAACTACGTTTGCTTAAAAAATGATAAAAAAGTCAATTCACTCTAGGAATTCAGCTAAATAGAACACATGTATCTCATTTGTCGTTTTTTAAAATTTATTACAAATTTTGAGGTATTCTACACTTCAATACTTCTAAGAAAATGGATGTAATAAAAGTCCTTACAAGAATGTAATTTCATTCGATTTGTGTAAGAAGATGACAACAGTTCAATTCAGCTAAATGGAACACATGTATCTCATTTGTCGTTTTGGGATATATTTATTACAAAACTTTTGATGGGATGCCTCACTTAATCTTCTAAAAAGATGGATTACTAATTGTCCTTACAAGAATGTAATACATTCGATTTCGTAAGAATGATGACAAAAAGTTCAATTCAGCTTAAACATGTATCTTATTTGTCGATTCTGGGATGAATTTAATTCAAAACTTTTGTGGTATCCTAAAACTTCAATTACTTCTTAAAAGGATGGATGTACTAAAAGTCCTTACAAGAATTAATACATTCGATTTGAGTAAGAATGATGACAACAGGGTTTAATTCAGATAAATAAACACATGTATCTCATTTGTCGTTTTTGGGATATATTTATTATAAACTTTGAGTGTATGCCTACACATTAATTACTCTAAAAAGTATGGATTAACTAATAGTCCTTAAAAGAATGTAATACACGATTTGCGTAAAATGATGACAACAGGTCAATTCAGCTAAATAGACAATTATTTCATTTGTGTTTTTGGGGTATATTTATTCAATACTTTTGAGGTATGCCCACATTATATACTTCTAAGAAGACGCATGTAACTAATTGTCCTTACCAAAAATGTAATAATACGATTTGCTTAAGAATGATACAACAGTTCAATTCAGTAATAGACACATTATCTTATTTTTCGTTTGGGATAATTTATTACAAACTTTTGAGTGGTATGCCTACACTTAAATACTTCTAAGAAGAATGATGTATCTAATTGTCCTTACAAGAATGTAATAAATACGATTTGCTTAAAAATGATTACAACAGTTTAATTCAGTTTAGGCACATGTATTATTTTTCGTTTTGGGATAATTTAATTTCAAAACTTTGAGTGGTATGCCTACACTTCAATACTTCTTAAAAGTATGGAAGTACTAATGTCCTTACAAGAATATATACATTCGATTTGCGTAAGAATGATGACAACAGTTAATTCAGCTAAATAGAAACTTTTATCTCATTTGTGTTTTTGGATATTTTTTATCAAAACTTTTGAGGGTATGCCTAAAACTTTTAATTTCTTCTAAAAATTGGATGTAACTATAGTCCTTACCAGAATATAATACATTCGATTTGCGTAAGAAAGATGACAACAGTTCAATTCAGCTAATAAACACATGTATCTCATTTGTCGTTTTTGGGGTATATTTATTACAAAATTTGAGTGGTATGCCCACACTTTAATCTTCTAAAAGTATGGATTAACTAATAGTCCTTACAAAATGTAAACATTCGATTTCGTAAGAATGATTGACAACAGTCAATTCGTAATTACAGTATCTTTTTGTCGTTTCTGGGATGAATTTAATTCAAAACTTTTAGTGGTATCCTACACTTCAATAAATTCTAAGAAGATGGATGTACTATAGTCCTTACAAGAATGTAATACATCGATTTGGTAAGATTGATTTACAACAGTTCAATTTTGCTAAATAATACACATGTATCTCATTTGTGTTTTTTGGGATATTATACTAAAAACTTTTGAGTGTATCTACACTTTAATACTCTAAAAGTATGGATGTAACTAATGTCCTTAAAGAAAGTAATTCGATTTGCGTAAGAATGATGACAACAGTCAATTCAGCTTATATAGGGCCCCATTTATTCATTTGTGGTTTTTGGGTATTTTATTACAAACTTTTGATGGTATGCACATTTAATACTCTAAAATAGATGTAACTAATGTCCTTACCAGAATGTAATAATCGATTTGCTTTAAAAATGATGACAACGTTCAATTCAGCTAAATGAAAACTGTATCTCATTTGTCGTTTTGGGATATATTTATTACAAACTTTTTGGGGGATGCCTACACTTAATACTCTAAGAAGTGGATGTAACTAAATGTCCTTACAAGAATGTATTTAATTTCGATTTGCTAAAAATGATAAAAACAGTTCAATTCAGCTAAAAGGGACATGTATCTTATTTGTCGTTTTGGGATAATTTATTACAAAACTTTTGTGGTATCCTACACTTAATACTTCTTTAAAAGTATGGAATGTAAATAATAGTCCTTAAGAATATAATAATTCGATTTCGTAAGAATGATGACAAAGTTCAATTCAGCTAAATACAATGTATCTTATTTGTCGTTTGGGATAATTTATTCAAAACCTTTGTGGTTTCCCAACTTCAATACTTTTAAAAAAGTTGGATGTACAATAAGTCCTTACAAGAATGTAATACTTTCGATTTGGTAAGAATGATGACAACAGTTTTTAATTCAGCTAAATAGAACACATGTATCTCATTTGTCGTTTTTGGGATATATTTATTACAAACATTTGAGTGGTATGCCACAATTAATACTTTAAGAAGAACGATGTTTAAATAATTGTCCTTACCAGAATGTAATACTTCGATTTGCTTAAGAATGATAAAAACAGTTCAATTCAACTTAGGGCACATGTAATTATTTGTCGATTTTGGGGGTATATTATTACAAAACTTTTAGTTGTATGTTTAAATTTATACTTTTAAAAGTATGGATGTAACTAATTGTCCTTACAAGAATGTAATATATTCGATTTGGTAAAATGATAAAAAACTTTCAATTCAGCTAATTTAAAAACATGTATCTCATTTGTCGTTTTGGGATTTATTTATTCAAAACTTTTATTGTATGCCTACACATCAATACTTCTAAAGGGATGGATGTAACTAAAAGTCCTTACAAGAATGTAATACATTCGATTTGGTAAAATGAGACACAGTTCAATTCAGCTAAATAGAAACATGTATCTCATTTGTCGTTTTTGGGATATATTTTTTTTCAAAACTTTTGATTCGTATGCCCTACACTTCAATACTTCTAAAAGAATTGATGTAACTTTAATGTCCTTACAAAAATGTAATAATTCGATTTGCTAAGAATGATGGAAAAAACAGTTAATTCAGCTAAATAGAACACATGTATCTATTTGTCGTTTTTGGGATTATTTTTACAAAACTTTTGAGTGTATTCCTACACTTCAATACTTCTAAGAAAATGGATGTAACTAATTGTCTTTTCAAGAATGTAATAATTCGATTTGCGTAAGAATGATAACAACAGTTCAATTCAGCTAATAGAACATGTATCTCATTTGTCGTTTTTGGGATATATTTATTACAAAACTTTTGATTGTAGGCTCCTTAATCCTAAAGTATGGACTAAATCTAAAAATATAAACTTTCTAAGAAGGAAAAAGCAATTGTAAAAAATTTTTTTCTTTTTTTTTACTTTTTTGGTTTAAATTTTACCAAAAAAAAAATGTTTAAAATTAAAATTCGTTTTTAAAATGATCAAAGTTAATTTACTAAAAAATCACAGATTATTTTTTCGTTTTTGGGATATATTTTTACAAATTTAGTGGAAAGCCTACACTTAATTTCTTTTAAGAAAATGGAGTAAATAATTGTCCTTTCAAGAAAATTTAAAAATACGATTTGTTTTTTTAAAAATTTATACAACAATTTAATTAGTTTAGGGCACATGTATTTATTTGCGTTTTTTTGGGGTTTTTTATCAAAACTTTGAGTGGTTGCCTACACTTCAATACTTCTTAAAAGTATGGAGTAAAATAATAGTTTTACAAGAATTAATTTTTGATTTGGTTAAAATATACAACAGTCAATTTTAGCTAATTTAAAACATGTATTTATTTGTCGTTTTTGGGGATATTTATTCAAAAAATTTTTATGGTTTCCCCACACTAATATTCTAAAAAGTATGGATGTAAACAAATCCTTAAAAGAATGTAAAACATTCGATTTGGTAAGAATGGACAACGTTAATTCAGCTAAAAAGAACACTGTATCCTTTGCGTTTTTGGGTATATTTATTCAAAAATTTTGATCGTATGCTTCACTTAATTTTTAAAAAAATTGGGGTTAATAATGTCCTTACAAAATTTAATACATTCGATTTGCGTAAGAAAATACCAGTTAATTCAACTAAATAGAACCATGATCCATTTGCGTTTTTTTATATTTTTTTTCAAATTTTTTATTTTTTCCCACACTTTAATCTTCTAAAAATAGGATTAAAAAGTTTTTTACAAGAATTAATACATTCTTTTTTGGGAAGAAAGTGAAAAGTTTTAATTCAGCTTTAAAAAAACAGATTATTTTTGTTTTTTGGGGAAATTTATTCAAAACTTTTTGGTATCCTAACTTTAAAACTTCTAAAAGTTGGATTAAAAAGTCCTTACAAGAATTAAAACTTCGATTTAGTAAAAAAGATGAAACAGTTAATTCGTTAAAAAAACGTATTATTTGTCGTTTTTTGGGTTTAATTTATTCAAACTTTTTGGGGTATCCAAACCCCTTTTATTCTAAGAAAAATGGATGTACTATATTTCCTTACAAGAATTAATACATTGATTTTCGTAAGAATGATGAAACAGTTTAATTTAGTAAAAAAAACTGTTCTCATTTTTTGTTTTTGGGGGGATATTTATAAAAAACTTTGATTTTCCCCACTTAATACTCTAAAATATGGATGTAAAATAATAGTCCTTAAAAATTAAAAAACGGGTTTTGGGAAAATGTGAAAAGTCAATTTAGCTAAATAGAACACATTATTTATTTGGTTTTTGGGTTTTTTTTTACAAAAATTTTGATGTATTCCTACACTTCAATACTTTTAAAAAGAAGGATGTAACTAAGTCCTTACAAGAATTATAAATTTTGTTTTTAAGAAGATAACGTTTAAAATTCAGCTAAATAGAACAAGTATCCATTGTCGTTTGGGATAATTTTTTAAAAACTTTGGGGGTATCCCACATTAATACTTCAAGAAAAGGGGGGTCTAATGTCCCTTACAAAAATTAAAACTTCAAATTTTTTAGAAGATGACAACAGTTTAATTACTAAATAAAACACATGTATCCATTTGGTTTTTGGGGAAAATTTATTACAAAACTTTTAATGTAATCCTAACTTAAAACTTCTAAAAAGTATTATGTAATAATTCCCTTTCAAGAATATATAACGATTTTTTAAAAAGTAAAACTTTTCAGCTAAATAAAACACATGTATCTCAGGGGTTTTTGGGAAATATTTATTCAAAATTTTTTTTTTGGCCTACACTTTAAACTTCAAAATTGGATGAAACTAAAGTCCTTAAAAAAAGTTTTAATACATTCGATTTCTAAAAAAAGACAACAGTTAATTAGCTAAAAAGAAACACGTATCTATTTGGTTTTTTTGGGGGTTATTTATTCAAAACTTTTTGAGTATCCCCCACTTTAATACTTCTTTAAAATAGGATGTAATAATGTCCCTTTCAAAGAATTAATACTTCGATTTGCTAAGAATGAAAACAGTTAATTCCGTAAATAGAAAAACAGTATCTATTTGGTTTTTTTTGGGATATATTTATTTCAAAACTTTTTAAAAGGGAATACACTTAATATTTTTAAGAAAAAGGATTAACTAATGTCCTTTCAAAAATGTAATAATTCAAGGGTAAGAAGATACAACAGTTAATTCATAAATAGAAAATTATTCCCTTTGTCGTTTTTGGGGGATATTTATTAAAACTTTTGAGGTAAACCCACATTAATATTTAAGAAAAATGTAACTAATGTTTAAAGAATTTAAAAAATACATTTGTTTTAAAAGATACAAAGTTCATTCAGCTAAATAAACACTTATTCATTTGTCGTTTTTGGGTAATTTTTTAAAAACTTTTGTGATCCCAAAAATTAATACTTCAAGGAAAAAAATGTAAAATGTCCTTACAAGAATTTAATACTTTCGATTTCTAAAAAATGATAAAAAGTTTAATTCACTTTTAAAACTGTATCTATTTTTTTTTTTTTTTTTTTTTTTTTTTTTTTTTTTTTTTTTTTTTTTTTTTTTTTTTTTTTTTTTTTTTTTTTTTTTTTTTTTTTTTTTTTTTTTTTTTTTTTTTTTTTTTTTTTTTTTTTTTTTTTTTTTTTTTTTTTTTTTTTTTTTTTTTTTTTTTTTTTTTTTTTTTTTTTTTTTTTTTTTTTTTTTTTTTTTTTTTTTTTTTTTTTTTTTTTTTTTTTTTTTTTTTTTTTTTTTTTTTTTTTTTTTTTTTTTTTTTTTTTTTTTTTTTTTTTTTTTTTTTTTTTTTTTTTTTTTTTTTTTTTTTTTTTTTTTTTTTTTTTTTTTTTTTTTTTTTTTTTTTTTTTTTTTTTTTTTTTTTTTTTTTTTTTTTTTTTTTTTTTTTTTTTTTTTTTTTTTTTTTTTTTTTTTTTTTTTTTTTTTTTTTTTTTTTTTTTTTTTTTTTTTTTTTTTTTTTTTTTTTTTTTTTTTTTTTTTTTTTTTTTTTTTTTTTTTTTTTTTTTTTTTTTTTTTTTTTTTTTTTTTTTTTTTTTTTTTTTTTTTTTTTTTTTTTTTTTTTTTTTTTTTTTTTTTTTTTTTTTTTTTTTTTTTTTTTTTTTTTTTTTTTTTTTTTTTTTTTTTTTTTTTTTTTTTTTTTTTTTTTTTTTTTTTTTTTTTTTTTTTTTTTTTTAAAAAAAAAAAAAAAAAAAAAAAAAAAAAAAAAAAAAAAAAAAAAAAAAAAAAAAAAAAAAAAAAAAAAAAAAAAAAAAAAAAAAAAAAAAAAAAAAAAAAAAAAAAAAAAAAAAAAAAAAAAAAAAAAAAAAAAAAAAAAAAAAAAAAAAAAAAAAAAAAAAAAAAAAAAAAAAAAAAAAAAAAAAAAAAAAAAAAAAAAAAAAAAAAAAAAAAAAAAAAAAAAAAAAAAAAAAAAAAAAAAAAAAAAAAAAAAAAAAAAAAAAAAAAAAAAAAAAAAAAAAAAAAAAAAAAAAAAAAAAAAAAAAAAAAAAAAAAAAAAAAAAAAAAAAAAAAAAAAAAAAAAAAAAAAAAAAAAAAAAAAAAAAAAAAAAAAAAAAAAAAAAAAAAAAAAAAAAAAAAAAAAAAAAAAAAAAAAAAAAAAAAAAAAAAAAAAAAAAAAAAAAAAAAAAAAAAAAAAAAAAAAAAAAAAAAAAAAAAAAAAAAAAAAAAAAAAAAAAAAAAAAAAAAAAAAAAAAAAAAAAAAAAAAAAAAAAAAAAAAAAAAAAAAAAAAAAAAAAAAAAAAAAAAAAAAAAAAAAAAAAAAAAAAAAAAAAAAAAAAAAAAAAATTTTGATTGGTATGCCCACATTTAATACTCTAAAGAAGTGTTTAATAATTGTCCCTTTCAGAATGTATTAAATCGTTGCTTTAAAAATGATGAAACGTTTAATTCACTTGAACACATGTTTTTTTGTGTTTTGGGATATATTTTTACAAACTTTTTATTAAAACCTACCTAATTTCTAAGAAAATGATGTAAATAATTGTCCTTCAAAAATTAATTCCGATTTGTTAAAAATGATAAAAAAAAAGTCAATTCAGCCTTTGGGGAAATGTATCTATTTGTCGTTTGGGTAATTTTTAAAAATTTGAGTGGTATGCCCACCTTATACTTCTTAAAATTGGAAGTATAATAGTCTTACCCAAAAATATAATAATTTGATTTCTAAGAATGATGACAAAGTTAATTCAGCAAATAATAAAATTTCTAAATTTTTGTTTTTTTTTATTTTATTCAAACTTTTTTGGTATTTCACTTTAATATTCTAAAAGTATGGATGTTAATAATAGTTCCTAAAAAGAATGTAATTACTTTCGATTTGCGAAGAATGATGACAACAGTTCAATTCAGCTAAATAGAACACCATGTATCTCATTTGTCGTTTTTGGGATATATTTATTACAAACTTTTGATGTATGCCTACACTTAAATTACTTCTAAGAAATATGGATGTAACTAATAGTCCTTACAAGAATTAATACATTCGATTTCGTAAGAATGATGACAACAGTTCAATTCAGCTATATTTGACATGTATCTTATTTGTCGATTTGGGATGATATTTATTCAAAACTTTTGAGTGGTATGCCTACACTTCAATACTTTAAGAGGATGGATGTAACTAATTAAGTCCTTACAAGAATATAATACATTCGATTTGCAGTAAGAATGATGACAACAGTTCAATTCAGCTAATTAAAACATGTATTTCATTTTTCGTTTTGGGATATATTATTAAAACTTTTGATGGTATGCCTACACTTCAATATTCTAAAAGTATGGATGTAACTAATAGTCCTTACAAAGATGTAATAATTCGATTTGCGTAAGAATGATGGACATACAGTTAATTCAGCTAATAGAACACATGATCTCATTTGTCGTTTTTGGGATATATTTATTACAATCTTTTGAGTGTATGCCTACACTTCAATACTTCTAAAAGTATGGATGTAACTAATAGTCCTTACAAGAATGTAATACATTTCGATTTACGTAAGTCTGATAGACAAACAGTTCAATTCAAGCTAATACATGTATCTTATTTGTCGAATCTGGGATAACGAATTTAATTCATCTGATTCGATCCAAATAAGATACATGTAATTAGCTGAATTGAAAACTTGTTGTATCATTCTTACGTAAAAATCGAATGTATTACATTCTTGTAAAGGACTATTAGGTTATATCCATACTTTTTAGAGAATTAAGTGTAGGCATACGAATCAATAGTTGTTTGTAATAAATATATCCCAAAAACGAGACAAATGAGATACATGTGGTTCTATTTAGCTGAATGGGAACTGTTTTGTCATCATTCTTACGCAAATCGAATGTATTACATTCTTGTAAGGACTATTAGTTACATCCATACTTTTAGAAGTATTGAAGTGTAGGCATACGAACTCAAAAGTATTGTAAATAAATATTCCCCCAAACGACAAATGAGATACATGTATTCTATTTAGCTGAATTGAACTGTTGTCATCATTCTTACGAAATCATGTAATATATTCTTGTAAGTACTATTAGTTACTTCCAACTTTTAAGAGTATTGAAGTGTAGGCATACCACTCATAATTTTTGGATAAATTCATTCAGGATCGAAAAATAAGATACATGTACCTAACGAGCTGAATTGATCTGTTGTATCATTTTAAGCAAATCGTAGTTATTACATTCTTGTAAGGACAATTAGTACATGAATTCTTCTTAGAAGTATTTAAGTGTAGCATTCCACTCAAAGTTTGTAATAATATATCCCAAAACGACAAATGAGATACATGTTCTATTTAGCTGAATTGAATGTTGTCATCATTCTTAAGCAATGTATTATTACATTCTGGTAAGGACAATTAGTTACATGGTTTTCTTAAGAAGTTATAAATGTGGATAACCAATCAAAAGTATTGTATAAATTATCCCAAAATACAAAGAAATAAGTTGTCTAAATTAGCGAATTGAACTGTTGTTATCATTTTTATCAAATCGTATGTTATACATTCTTGTAAGGACTTATAGTTACATCCATTCTTCTTAGAAGTATTGAAGTGTTAGGATACCACTAAAAGTTTGAATAAATATACCCAAATCGACAAATGAGATACATGTGTTTATTTAGCTGAATTGAACTGTTGTCATCATTCTTACGAAATCGAATGTATTATATTTTGTAAGGACTATTAGTTACATCCATACTTTTTAGAAGAATTAAAGTGTAGGCATACGAATAAAAAGTTATTGTAATAAAATAAACGACAATGATAATGTTCTATTTAGCAATGAATGTTTCATTCTTAGCTTAAATCAAATTGATACATGTGTTTATATAGCATCATCTTTTAGAAGTATTAAGTGTAGGCATACCACTCAAAAGTTTTTGTAATAAATTATCCAAAATCGTACAAATAGATACATGTGTTCTATTTAGCTGAATTGAATGTTGTCATCATTCTTAAGAAATCGTAGTTATTACATTCTGTAAGGACAATTAGTTACATCATCTTCTTAAAGTATTAAGTGTGGCATACACTCAAAAGTATTGTAATAAATATCATCAAAACGACAATGAAATACATGTTTATTTACTAATTGACTGTTGTCATTTACAAATGATTATATTTAGCTATTGTACACTTTAGAGTTATACCACCAATTTTATAATATCCAACGACAAATATACAGTATACTGAATTGACGTTTCATTTAAATGTATATTCTTGTAAGGAATTATCATATTTTAAGTATAATGTAGATCCCTCAAGTTGTTAAATATATCCAAAACACAAATGATAGTGTTATTTAGCTGATACTGTTTATCATTCTAGCAAATATTATTACATTCTTGTAAGGACATTACATCCCTTAAGTTTAAGTGTACAATTTATAAATATACAAACACAAATGATGTTATTAGCTAATAACTGTTATCATTCTCAACGATGTTTCATTCTGTAGACTATAGTAATCCTCTTTAGAAATGAATGAACACTAAGTTGAATAATCCCAACGCAAAGAGATTTAGCTAATTGAATGTTCACATCTTACAAATCGAATGTATAATTCTTGTAATATATTATTCCTACTTTTAGAGTTAAGTGTAGCATACACAATTTGATAAATTCCCAAACGACAAAAATACTGTCTAAGCTGAATGATGTTGTATCATTAGCAAATCGAGTTCATTCTTGTAGACATTAGTTACATATTCTAATATATGTAGATCCTCAATTTTATAAATAATAAAACGACAAATGAGATACATGTTCTATTTGCGAATAACTGTTGTCTCATTCTTACAAATCGATATAATCTGTAAGGACATAGTTACATCTTTAAAGTATTATGGACATAAGTTTAATAATATCCAAAACCAAATAAGTATAGCTGATGACTGTTGTATCATTCTACAATCGAAGATACATTGTAGGACTATAGTACATCCATTTAGAAGTATTGAAGTTAGATACACTGTTTAATAAAATCAAACGCAAATAATACATTTTAGCTAATTGAATGTGTATCATTCTACAAATCAGATTAATTCTTGTAAGGACTATTAGTTACATCCATACTTTTAGAAGATAAGTGAGCATACGATCAAAGTTTGTAATAAATATATCCCAAAACGACAATGAGATACATGTTTCTATAGCTGAATTGAACTGTTGTCATCATTCTTAGCAAATCGAATTATTAATCTTGTAAGGACTATTAGTTACATCCATTTCTTAGAAGTTTGAAGTGTGGATACCACTCAAAGTTTGTAATAAAATATCAAAACGACAAATAGATACATGTGCTATTAGCGAATTACTGTTGTATCATTTTACGCAAATCGAGTATTACATCTTGAAGGACAATTAGTTACATCCATACTTCTTAGAAGTATTAAGTGTAGACATACACTCAAAAGTTTTGTAATAAATATACTCCCAAAAACGACAAATGAGATACATGTGTTCTATTTAGCTGAATTGAACTGTTGTCATCATTCTTACGCAAATCGTAAGTATTACATTCTGTAAGGACTAATTAGTTACATCATATCTTCTTAGAAGTATTGAAGTGTAGGCATACGACTCAAAAGTATTGTAATAAATATATCCCAAAAACGACAAATGAGATACATGTGTTTATTTAGTGAATTGAACTGTTGTCATCATTCTTAAGCAAATCGATGTATTACATTCTTGTAAGGACATTAGTTACCCTACTTCTTTAGAAGTATAATGTGGATACCACTCAAAAGTTTGTAATAAATATATCCCAAAAACGACAAATGAGATACATGTGTTATTTAGCTGAATTGAACTGTTGTCATCATCTTACGCAAATCGAATGTATTACATTTTGTAAGGACTATTAGTTACATCCATACCTTAGAAGATTGAAGTGTAGGCATACGATCAAAAGTTTTGATAAATATACCCAAAAACAAATGAGATACATGTGTCTATTTAGCGAATTGACTGTTGTCATCATTCTTACGAAATCGAATGTATTATATTCTTGTAAGACTATTAGTTAATCCATATTTTAGAAGTATTGAAGTTAGGATACCACTCAAAAGTTTGTAATAAATATATTCCCAAAACGACAAATGAGATACATGTGTCTATTTAGCTGAATTAACTGTTGTCATCATTCTTACGCAAATCGAATGTATTAATTCTTGTAAGGACTATTAGTTACATCCATACTTTTAGAAGTTTGAAGTATACACTAAGTTTATAAATATCCCAAAACGAATAGATACATTTAGTGAATTGACTGTTGTCTCTCTTACAATCGAATTATTATTTTTAAGATATTAGTTATATATTGAGTAAAAATAAATATTCCCAAAAACGACAAATGAGATACATGTGTTCTATTTAGCTGAATTGAACTGTTGTCATCATTCTTACGCACGCAAATCGAGTATTACATTCTTGTAAGGACAATTAGTTACATCCATATCTTCTTAGAAGTATTGAAGTGTAGGCATAACACTCAAAGTTTGTAATAAATATATCCCAAAAACGACAAATGAGATACATGTGTTCTATTTAGCTGAATTGAACTGTTGTCATCATTCTTACGCAAATCGAATTATTACATTCTTGTAAGGACTATTAGTTACATCCATACTTCTTAGAAGTATTGAAGTGTAGGCATACCACTCAAAAGTTTTGTAATAAATATATCCCAAAAACGACAAATGAGATACATGTGTTTATTTAGCTGAATTGAACTGTTGTCATCATTCTTACGTCAAATCGAATGTATTACATTCTTGTAAGGACTATTAGTTACATCCATACTTCTTAGAAGTATTGAAGTGTAGGAATACATCAAAAGTTTTGTAATAAATATATCCCAAAAACGACAAATGAATACATGTGTTCTATTTAGCTGAATTGAACTGTTGTCATCATTCTTACGCAAATCGAATATGTATTACATTCTTGTAAGGACTATTAGTTAATCCATACTTTTTAGAAGTAATGAAGTGTATGCATACAATCAAAAGTTTTTGTAATAATATATCCCAAAAACGACAAATGAGATACATGTGTTCCATTTAGCTGAATTGAACTGTGTTTATCATTCTTACGCAAATCGAATGTATTACATTCTTGTAAGGACTATTAGTTACATCCATATTTCTAGAAGTATTGAAGTGTAGGCATACCTCAAAGTTTGTAATAAATATATCCAAAAACGACAAATGAGATACATGTGTTCTATTAGCTGAATTAACTGTTGTCATCATTCTTACGCAAATCGAATGTATTACATTCTTGTAAGGACTATTAGTTACATCCATACTTCTTAGAAGTATTGAAGTGTAGATACCACTCAAAAGTTTGTAATAAATATATCCCAAAAACGACAATGAGATACATGTGTTCTATTTAGCTGAATTGAACTGTTGTCATCATTCTTAGCAAATCGAATGTATTAATTCTTGTAAGGACTAATTAGTTACATCCATATTTCTTAGAGTATTGAAGTGTAGGATACTCAAAGTTTGTAATAAATATATCCCAAAAACACAAATGAGATACATGTGTTCTATTTAGCTGAATTAACTGTTGTCAACATTCTTACGCAAATCGAATGTATTAATTCTTGTAAGGACTATTAGTTACATCCATACTTGTTACATCCATCTTAGAAGTATTAAGTAGTATACACTAAAGTTTGAATAAATTATCCAAAAAGCAAATAGATACATGTGTCTATTTAGCTGAATTAACTGTTGTATCATTTTACGCAAATCGAATGTAATACATCTTGTAAGACATTATTACATCCATATTTTAGAAGATGAAGTGTAGGCATACGAATAAAAGTTTGTATAAATATACCCAAAAAACAAATAATACATGTTTCTATTAGCTGAATTATGTTGTATCATTCTTAGCAATCGAGTATATATTCTTGTAAGATATTATACATCCATATTAGAGTTGAGTATACAAAGTTAAATATCAAAACAATAGAACAGTTTAGTATGATGTATCTCTACAATCATTATATCTTAGACTATAACTTTTAATTGATGTAATATAATTGAAATTATCCCAAACACAAAAAACTGTATAGCTGATACTGTTATTTCTAGAACATTTATTGAGACTAGTAATTTAAGTTAGTTATACATCAAGTTGTAATAAACAACAAAATGAGATGTTTATTAGCATATGTGTCATCATCTTACGAATCGAATTATTGTAAGGACTTATTACTCATTAGAGTTGAATGTAGGATACTCAAGTTTGAATAAATATCCAAACGAAAACAATGGATCTGTTATTGTGATTGACTGTGCACTTACAAATGAATGTATTATCTGAATAGTAATCACTTTGAGATGAATGTAGATACATAATTGAAATATCCAAAAAAACTTATAGCTGAATTGACGTTATCTTATATTATTATTGTAGGACATAGTAATCCAATTAAGATTGATAAAAGTTGATAATATACAAACACATGAGATATGTTTTAGTGATACTGTTGTTTTACAAATCGTATTATCTGTAAATTATCACTTTTAATAATTGAACAAAGTTTATAATAAAACGACAAATGAATGTTATAGCTGAATTGATGTTGTATCTTTACAAATCTAGTTTACATTCTTTAAGATTATAATCTTTTCTTAGATATTGAGTGTAGATACCTAAAGTTTTGATAATTATCCCAAACGACAAATGGATCATGTATTAGCTGAATTGACGTTTATCATTCTTACGAAATCGATATAATTCTTGTAAGGACATTAGTTATCCATATTTTAGAATTAGGTAGTATCAAAAGTTATAAAATATCCAAACGACAAATGAGATACTGTGTCTATTTAGCTGAATAACTGTTGCTCTTCTTAGAAATCGAATTATTAATCTTGTAGGACATTAGTTACATCTCTAGAATATATGTAGACTAAAATTGTATAATACCAAAAACAAGAGATACATTTCTATTAGCTGAATTACTGTGTATCATTCTTAGAAATCGAATGATAATTCTTGTAAGGAATTAGTACATCCAATTAGAGTATTAAGTTAGGATACTCAAGTTGTAATAATATCCCAAACATAGTACATGTCTACAATTAATTGTATATTAGAAACGAAGTTATTCTGAAGCATAGTACTCTTTTAAAGTATTATGTGACCACTCAATTTAATTACCAACAAATAACATGTCTATAGCTGAATTGCTGTGTATCTCTTAAATCGATTATATCTGTAAGACATAGTACACTAGAATGATGGTACCAAGTTGAATATTCCAAGAAAATAATAATTATTGCTGATGACTTGTTCATTAAATCGATTATATCTTTAAGCATTATACTCCATTAAGTATGATTGGATATAATTTATAATACAAGACAAGAACTTGTAGGATTGATGTTGACATTTACAATCGTATTATTTTGTAGGCTTACTCCTTTTAAGTATAATATCATAATTATAAATATCCAACGACAAGATACATGTATTACGAATTAACTGTTGTATATCTTAGAACGATATTATTGTAAGAATATATCTTTAATAGTGATCAAAATTATAAATAATCAAACAATGAAATGGTTATTGTGAATATGTTTCATTTACAATCGATATATTCTTAAGGTATATATCATCTTAGATATTAAGGTAACATCAAGTTATAAATAACCAAAACGACAAATGAGATACATGTGTTCTATTTAGCTGAATTGAACTGTTGTCATCATTCTTACGAATCGAATGTATTATATTCTTGTAAGGACTTTAGTTACATCCATATTTTTAGAAGTATTGAAGTGTAGGATACCTCCAAAGTTCTGTAATAAATATATCCCAAAACGACAAATAGATACATGTGTTCTATTTAGCTGAATTAACTTTGTCATCATTCTTACGCAAATCGAATTATTATATTCTTGTAAGGACTATTAGTTAATCCATACTTTTAGAAGATTAAGTGTAGGATACAATCAAAAGTTTGTATAAATATACCCAAAAACGACAAATGAGATACTGTGTCTATTAGCTGAATTGAACTTTTGTCATCATTCTTACGCAAATCGAATGTATTACATTCTTTAAGGAATTATTGTTACATCCTTACTTTAGAAGTATTAATAGTGTAGGCATACGATCTAAAGTTTTGTAATAAATATTACCCAAAACGACAAATAGATACATTGTTTATTAGCTGAATTAACGTGTCATCATTTTCCAAATGATTATATTCTTGTAGGATATTAGTATCCATACTTAGATTAGTATAAATTGAAATATAAACCAAAATCATGTGTTATTAGTGATACGTGATTTTAAATCGATATACTTCTGTAACATTAGTAATTTTAGATGAGTTGGCTACTCAAGTTTTTAATACCAAAACACAAGTATGTTTTGTGAATATGTTATCTTCTAATATTTTTTGTAGGATTAGTTACCATTTTAGAATTGAGTTAGTACTCAATTTATAAATATGTAGCTGAATTGAACTGTTGTCATCATTCTTAGCAAATCGAAGTTTTTACATTCTTGTAAGGACAATTAGTTACATCCATTACTTCTTAGAAGTATTGAAGTGTAGGGCATACACTCAAAGTTTGTAATAAATATATCCCAAAAACGACAAATGAGATACATGTGTTCTATTTAGCTGAATTGAACTGTTGTCATCATTCTTACGCAAATCGAATGTATTACATTCTTGTAAGGACTATTAGTTACATCCATACTTTTAAGAAGTATTGAAGTGTAGGCATACGAATCAAAAGTTTTGTAATAAATATACCCCAAAAACGACAAATGAAATACATGTGTTCTATTTAGCTGAATTGAACTGTTGTCATCATTCTTACGAAAATGGAATGTATTATATTCTTGTAAGGACTATTAGTTACATCCATATTTCTTAGATGTATTGAAGTGTAACTATACATCTCAATAGTTCTGTAATAAATATATCCCAAAAACGACAAATGAGATACATGTGTTCTATTTAGCTGAATTGAACTGTCGTCATCAATCTTACGCAATTCGAATTTATTACATTTTTGTAAGGACTATTAGTTACATCCATACTTTTAAGAAGTATTGAAGTGTAGGCATACGAATCAAAAGTTTTGCTATAAATATACCCCAAAAACAACAAATGAGATACATGTGTTCTATTTAGCTGAATTGATCTGTTGTCATCATTCTTACGAAAATCGAATGTATTATATGCTTGTAAGGACTATTAGTTACATCCATATTTCTTAGTAGTATTGAAGTATAGGTATACCACTCAAAAGTTCTGTAATAAATATATCCCAAAAACGACAAATGAGATACATGTGTTCTATTTAGCTGAATTGAACTGTTGTCATCATTCTTACTCAAATCGTATGTATTACATTCTTGTAAGGACTTATAGATACATCCATACTTCTTAGAAGTGTTGAAGTGTATGAATACCACTAAAAGTTTTGAATTAAATTCATCCCAGAATCGACAAATAAGATACATGTATTTAGCTGAATTGAACTGTTGTCATCATTCTTACGTAAATCGAAGTATTAATTTTGTAAGGACTATTAGTTAAAATATTTTTAGAAGATTGAAGTGTAGGATTTCATCAAAATTTTGAAAAAAAATATATAAAAAAGGGCAAATGAGATAATGTGTTTATTTAGCTGAAATTAATGTTGTTTTTTCTTTGGGAAATCGAATGTATTAAATTTTTTTAAGGCTTTAGTTACTCCTTTTTTTAGAAGTATTTAAGTGAGGATACATAAAAAATTTTGTAATAAATTTTACCCCAAAAAAAGACAAAAGAGATACATGTGTTTTTTTAGCTAATTGAACTGTTGTATTTTTACCCAAAAAATGTTTTTTAATTTTGTAAAAATTAGTTACATCCTATTTTAGAGTATTTAATTTTCATACCTAAAAGTTTTGTAATAATATTCCAAAAAAAGCAAATGGGATAAATTTTTTCTATTAGTTTAATTGAAGGGTTTTTATTTTTCTTAAGCAAATTTGAAGTATTAATTCTTGAAAGGGCATTAGTTTTCTCTTTCTTTTAGAATATTAAAAAGTTCTCCCCTTTTAAAAGTATTGTAATAAAATTTTCCCAAAAAAAAAATGAAAAAATGTTTTTATTTAGTGAAATTAAAAAGTTTTCTTCTTACGCAAATCGGGTTTATTTCTTTAAGGACTATTAGTTTCTCCTATTTTTAGAAGTATTAAGGGGTAGGATACCCTCAAAAAGTTTTTAATTTAAAAAAAATTTCCCAAAAAAAAACAAAAAGATACTGTGTTTTTTTAAGCTGAATTAAATGTTGTATCATTTTTACAAATCGAGTATTAATTCTTGTAGGACTTTAGAAAAATCCATCCCTTTTAGAAGTATTAAGTGTAGGATTAAAAAAAAGTTTTTTAATAAAAAATTATCCCAAAAACGCAAATGGGTACATTTTTTTTTAGCTGAATTAACGTTGTCATCTTCTTAGAAAAGATTTTAATTCTTGTAAGAATTAGTTACATCCCAATTCTTAGAAGATTAATTAGGATACCCTTAAAATTTTGTAATAAATATTAAAAACGACAAAATGAATTTAAATTTTATTTAGTAATTAACTGTTGCATCATTCTTACCAAATCGGTTTAATCT
>JARBHB010000145.1:0-21785 GCA_029891345.1 Dryococelus australis
GCATGAACAAAATTAAAAAAGAAATTTCTAAACAATTTTAATTTTGTCCCTTGAGAGCTTCGGGAACAAAATTTTTTTGCCCCTTCCCCGTTCACTATCCCAGATTTGGGGGTTTCAACAGGGCCAAGTAGGGTTTTAACCCCCAACATATTTTTAAAAAACGAAATTCTAAACCCAAAATTTTCAATTTTCCATTGAGAGTTTTTTACCCTTGTTGTCGTTTTTTTCCCGTCGTTCACTATCCCAATTTTGGGGGACAACGGGGCGAAGTGAGGAAAATTTAAACAAAGAACATAATTTTTTAAAAACTATCTAAACATTAACATTTTCCATTGAGGCTTCGGCACCTTTTTGTCGTAGTCCATCAGTTTCTATCCCAGAAATTTTTGGGGGGAAAAAAGGGGGCGAAGTGAGGATTAAAGGGATAAAAATAAATTATAAGGCATTTGCTAAACCATTTTAAACAACCAAATTGTTAAAGAAAAAACCCAAAAAATTTAAATTTTTAAACTCCCTTTATAGCTTAAATTTTGGAACCCAAAAAAATTGGGTAACAAATTTTGAATAAAAATGGAAATTAAAAATTTAAAACATTATTTATTTTGGTCACCAAATAATTGGGCAAAAAATTTTTTAAACATAATATATTTGGGCAAAATTTTTTAATCATTTTAACCCACTTTGGAAACAAATATTGGGGAAAGAACTTTTAAAGAAATAAATTTTAAAAACAATATTTTAGCCATTTTTTTCAACTTTTGTGAGCGTTTTACAAATTTTCAAAATGGTTAAAAATTTAAAAAAAATTTTAATTTATCAAAACAAATTTTTGGTTTCTTTTTATTTTCCAAATTTAAAAAGGGTAAATTTTGCTAACTTAATTTTTGGGTTAAAAAAAAATTTTTTCAGTACATATTTTCGGTTTAAAAACCACTAGTTGTTTAAACGGGCAAAACTTCCAAAATTTTAAATCAAGGGAATTTGGATAACCCTTTTTTTTGTTTTTCCCCTTTGGGGGAAAGGCGAAATAGAATAAACATTTTAAACATAAAATTTTCTGCTTTTTTCATATTAATTTTGGCAAAAAGTAGGGAAAAAATTAACCTATTTATTCCGAATAATTTTGTTTTTATTCCTATAAATTTTTCCTTTGGGACAAGGGAAGGATCATATTATTCCGATTTCTAACAAAATAGATTGGCTATTTTTAGCATCATCATACATTTGTGGAAGGGGAATGTTGAAGCATTTTTAACAAATTTAACAACAGATTAGAGCTTAATCTTTTAAATTTTAACTCCATTTTTAAAGGCATGGATTGAGCAAAATATGTAAAGCATAAATTTAAAGAAATTGCCTTTTTTTCCCATATCCCTTTTTCAAAGGGAAAGGTAGTGGAAATATTTAAACCCTTTTAAAAAACAAGCCATGGGGGGGGGGGGGGGGGGGGGGGGGGGGGGGGGGGGGGGGGGGGGGGGGGGGGGGGGGGGGGGGGGGGGGGGGGGGGGGGGGGGGGGGGGGGGGGGGGGGGGGGGGGGGGGGGGGGGGGGGGGGGGGGGGGGGGGGGGGGGGGGGGGGGGGGGGGGGGGGGGGGGGGGGGGGGGGGGGGGGGGGGGGGGGGGGGGGGGGGGGGGGGGGGGGGGGGGGGGGGGGGGGGGGGGGGGGGGGGGGGGGGGGGGGGGGGGGGGGGGGGGGGGGGGGGGGGGGGGGGGGGGGGGGGGGGGGGGGGGGGGGGGGGGGGGGGGGGGGGGGGGGGGGGGGGGGGGGGGGGGGGGGGGGGGGGGGGGGGGGGGGGGGGGGGGGGGGGGGGGGGGGGGGGGGGGGGGGGGGGGGGGGGGGGGGGGGGGGGGGGGGGGGGGGGGGGGGGGGGGGGGGGGGGGGGGGGGGGGGGGGGGGGGGGGGGGGGGGGGGGGGGGGGGGGGGGGGGGGGGGGGGGGGGGGGGGGGGGGGGGGGGGGGGGGGGGGGGGGGGGGGGGGGGGGGGGGGGGGGGGGGGGGGGGGGGGGGGGGGGGGGGGGGGGGGGGGGGGGGGGGGGGGGGGGGGGGGGGGGGGGGGGGGGGGGGGGGGGGAAAAATATAAACCTAAACATTCATATGCCATTGAGAGTTCAACTCATTTTCCTTTTTTCCCCGTTTAAAACAGGTGGGAAAGGGGAAAATTAAAACAATATAAAAAAATCTTTGCTGAATTTTTCTTAAGGGGCCCCCCCAAATTTTGGGGGGGGAATGAAAGAGCAAAATTAAAGAACATTAAATAAAATTATAACTTTACACAGCTGGAGTCCATTCCACCAATTTGGGGGGAAGGAAGGGAAAATTTTAATTTAAAAAACCATTAAACTTGAACTTTTGCTGTCCGCAGTCATCCAGTTTTGGATTGGGAAAAGATTGAAAACATAAATTATAAACAAAATTAAAAAATTAAATTTTCATTATTTTCCGGTTTCCCTCCAATTTCCCGGGGAAAGGAAAAGGGGAATTAAAAATTTAAAATTTAAAAAACTTAGATTTTTTGCCCCAGTCTTCACTATCCCCTTTGGGGACAACAAGAAGTGGATTAAAACTTATTATAAACGAACTATCAAAAATTTAAGAGCTTCGCATATTTTTAGTCCCCCTACCCAATTTGGGACAACAGGGAAAAAAGGGGTTCTGACAATATTAAACGAACTATTAACATTAACTTGCCATTTAGGCCACATTTGTTTACCCTTCACCAATGTGGGAAAAAAGTGGGTTAAAGAAAATATTAAACGAACTATAAAACATTTAATACCATGAGAGCTTCGACGTTTTCGCTGTCACTTTACCCAGATTGGGGTTACGGCGAAGTGAAATAACATAAATAAAAACAAATTTAAATTCATAAATTGGCCACATATTGTCAGTCCAGCATTCACTTTCCCAATTTTGGTACAACAGGACGAAGGGGGGGAAAAATACATTTATAACAATAAAAAATTTTGCATAAGTCACAATTTGGTGTCAAAATTTCCAGAATTGGGTAAAAAAAGAACTAACAAATTATTAAGGCTTAACATTACCTATCCATCAGTTCACACGTTTGTGTAAACCCCATAAATTTGGTAAAAAAGATTAACTAAATTATTAAAACGCTATAACACTTTTACCATTAGATTCTATTTTTCCAGAGTAGCATACCCTGATTTTAAAAGACATAAAAAAATTAAAAACTTTTAATTCATTCCATTACTTCCCCGGGTTTCCAGCATAGTTACATAATATTTACAAGACAAATAAAAAAATTAAAAACCCCTCCATCATTGCCATCAGTTTTTTTAGGGTTTACCCTTTTTTAACGAAAAATTTTAACATACATATTTTAAGACTTCACCTTTCTAGCCATAGTTCACACCTTTTTCGTAGTCAGTAGATCAATAAAGATTTGGCAACAAAATTGGATCAGAGCTGACTATATAAACGCTATAACTTACAAACCATTGGTACACAGACGAGTATTACCCTATTTATAAACATAAAATTGATTAGGGTGAATTTTAAAAAACAAAATCTTCCATTGGGTTCCCCTTGGTATACCAAAAGGGTTAAAAAATATTAAAAATTTTTCCTAACCAAAAAACATCTTGGGGTCACACAGTTGGTGAGCCCGCATTTTGAATTTAAAAAAAGAAGGGGTTGATAAATTTTCGATTCAAACATTAACATTTGGGCCGACACTGGGGCCCCAATTTACCATTTTTAAAGGACATGAGGTGACATGTTTTCACATTAATTAATTTTAAGGCGAAAGGGTTTTTCACATATTAACCAATTAGGTTAACAAGAGAAGAAAACAACATTTTCTTTTTAAATTAAAATCCATTGGGCGCACAGGGTTTTTTATACTAAAGGGAAAAAAAAAAATCTGAATAATAAACGAACATCTAAATAACAAGTTTTGGGAAAATTTCTGGAGAGCATCCAATTTTTGGGAAAAAACTAGATTAGGAAAAATTCGAACTTAAATTTTTTCACTGGGCCCTGTTGTGCAGTCATCATTAACCCAAATTTTTACAAAGGGAATGAGGAAAAACTTTTCAAATATATTAATTGTTATCGAACTGTTTAGCTGTCCCTTAAACCTAAATTTTTTCAGGAAGGTGGGGAAAAAATTAAAAATTAAACAACATGGAAAATTACATTTTCGCTATCAATTACTTCCAATTTTTGGTTAAAAAGTTTAGCAGACATTATATCGATTTAAACAAACAATCATTGGCTGACATATGTTTCGATCCACTTTTATATCCTTTTGGGGACACAGGGTGAGATAAGATAATTTATAAACGAATATCTAACATAACATTATTAACAACCTTTAAACCCTTCATTCCAGTTTGTTAAAAGGACGAGTGGAAATTCAAAAAAATTTTAAATTTACATATATAACTTCAACATTTAAATCATAAGATTGTTGTAATAGTTCCATAATTTTAAACACTAAAATTTCATGAATTAACATTTCTAACAAAATACCCAATTTGGTTTTTAAAAAGTAAAAAAAAAAATTTTAAAACGACAAAAAAATTGCATTAACCCATATTTCTTCCTAGTTCAACCATTTGTTTCACAGAGCAACGATAGTGCAAAAAAATAAACACTTTAAAAGAACTTTAACATTTTTCCTGGATTTTACATCCTTTTTGTCCAGGACAAGATTTGCAAGAAATATTAAAGAATTAAACATTAAATGTATGTTACTCTTTTTTTACCAGTTTTTAAATTTGGGACAAGAGAGGGGTTGAAAAATAAAAAAATCTAAAAATTTCATTATGACCTTCTGCCTAGTCGTCTAATCCATAATTGTGGGAAAAAGAAGAGAAGAGAACTATATTAAAAAATATCTAAAAATTACAATTTGGAGCTTCGACTCATGTTTTCCTGTCCGTAGTTCATATCCAGATTGTGGTACACAGGACGAGTGAGATTAGAGCAGAAATTTTATAAACGAACTTTAAACATTACATTCATTGGGTTGACACTGCTTTCCCCCTTACATCCAAATTTTGGGTAAACAGGGCGAAGTGAGTTAGAGATGAACAAATTATAACACTATAAAATTACATTGCCGGCTTCGCAATTCTTTTTCCATACCCAGATTTGTGACAAAAGGAAGAAGAAAATTAAAAACACTAAACTTTCATTTCTTGGGGCCTGTGTGCCTCATAATTTAAAAATTTTTGGGCAAGGACGAAGTGAGATAGACATAAATATATTAAACAACATCTAAATTTAATAATAAACCTCTTTTTGTATTAAAAAATAGTTTGGTACAAGGACCAGAATTTAACAAAAATAAATTTAAAATTAAATTTTTTAAATCAATTTTCCCGGGAAATTACTTAATGGCAAAACGAATAATTAAGCTGACTAAATTTTGCTATAACAATTATGTCCAAGGTTGTAAAGGCGAGGGAAATACATAAAATTAACAAAATAGTACACTCATTATGCTATCAAACATTACTATCCTTGTGTCAAGGTCGAGTAGATCCTCCCGGGGAAAAAAATTTGTTAAAAATATCGAATCCAAATTATTCCAGATGTCACACAAGTGGTAGCTCATATTATCAACTTAATTTCAAGCAGAGGCGAAGTGCGAGTCAGATTACAAATTTTAAACAACGAATAGATTAATGACATATTAAATTTTACACTTCATATGCATAATTTAACAAGTGTAGTAGTTAACTACTGAAGTAAAACAATCAATATTATGAGCATGAATTATAAGAATTTCTACCATATCATATCCCATTGGGTTCACCATTGTGTACAGCAGTATAACGATTATTAAACAGACAATGCATTGAGCTTGACTATTTTACATCAAATACTTGCCATTTGAAGGTACGAATGGTGTAGTATCAGTACTTCAATATTGTTTAAAAAGAGAAGTGAGATTTGACATGACATATTATAGACTACAACATTAATGCATTAGAGTTGTTTGTATAGACAGTACCAATTTGTGTTTCAGGCCGAAGGGATGAGCGAATAATAAAACATTTAACAACATGAGTCATAGAGCTGAAATATTTTATGACATTCACTTCCAATTTGTCATGACGATGAATTGCTTGCATTATAGACTATCAATTGTGACCATGGAGGGGGAGGGGCATTAAACAGATGGTAAACAACAATAGTAAACATGAACATATTATACGACATCTTTTTCTATCCATTTACTATCCAATTTGTCCAGAAATAGATACAGAATTTTAAACAACAAAATTTACATACATTAAACTATAATTTCATATCCATTACTTCCGATTGGTCCAGGCAGGTTACATCATATTTTTACAACAAACATTAATTGAGCTGCATATTTTCCACCATTAAACAAATTTTACAATGACTGAGAGTTGAACATGCTAGTCATCAGCATTCCCGATTGTTAAGCCGAATCGATTACGCTATATAGAACTATTCAATTTAAAGCCTGAGAGTTAAATATTTTATAGACATCATAACAATTTTAAGCATGAAAGTAGATTGTGCCTATTATAACGACTATCTACCAATTAATGGTTAAACTCGACATAGTTGGTGCATCATTATATAGAATTACAAGAGAGTGAGAGTTAAGCATGCTATATTAAGACTATCAATTGTACAATGACATGAGTTCAGAACATATTTTCGATAGACATCAACAACATTTGTTCAAAGCGAAAATTGCTAACCATATTAAACCAAATTAAACACAAGTATAGAGCTGAACATTTAGTACTCCTATTACATTCATATCCCTGGTTGGACAAGGTGAGATAGAATGACCATATCCCAATTTTACAACATACAATATTGAGAGCTTGACATATGTTCGCTACATCATTACTATCCATTGGGTCAACAGGGAAGTATATACGATTTTATAAAGGAAAAAATTAAGCATGACTTAATTATTCTCACATTACATTGATTGAGGTCACACGGCGAGTATTAGTACATAATTTGACACAAACATAATTGCATCAATTAACGTATCAAAACACATTACTATCCAGATTTGGACATCAGGCAGTGTTAGTAACATTATTATAGAATTTAACAACAAGGATAGGCAGAACAATTTTCGCTATCAACATTCATATCCAATTGGGTACACGGCGAGTGTGTCAATAATGATTAACAACAAAATGCATTGAGAGCTGCATATGTCGCTAGTCATCATTCATCCATTGTTGTAAACAGGGAGTAGAAGCATACTATTTAATCAAACAAAGTAAATTTCAATAAATTACCGCTATCAACATTCATCCATTGGGTTGACAGTGCGAGTGGATTACATAAATTAATAAACGAATAAAAAGACATTAATATATAGACTTCAAATTTCCTATCAGGAGTTCACATCCCGTTTGTACAGAGTAGTTATACCAATAAATTAAACAGAATAAATTACATATGCATTATATTACTCTCTTTCTTCAGCATTCAGTTCCAGATTTGGTCCAGGCGAGTAGCCATGAAATTTAAACAAAACAGTTATTGCATTAGATCGACATAACTTCTATCATGATTCCATCAGTTTTGGTCCAGGACGAGTGAATACCAGAATATAAAACGAATAATTAAACATTTATATAAGAAGCTCAATATTTCTATCCATCAGTTACTACCGTTGTGGTCACAATAATCAATTTGGTAAACAGAAAGACACTAACAATTTCATATCATTAACTCGACATAATTGTCCATGCAGAGTCACATCCCAATTTGGTACACAGACATGATTGATTAAACATAAAAGGGATACTAAAAAATTTAAACACATGAACTTAACATTTGCCTAGCTCACATCCTACCCAGTTTGTTCACACAATGGGTAGAGCATAGAACATATAATAACACATTAAATAACAATCTTAACTCGACATTCTTGCTGCCATGGTGTCCTATCCCAGATTTTACAGACAGTGTTAAACAAACATAATTAACGAACTATTAAACATACTAACCATAAGTTCACACCTGCTTGGCATCAGTCAGTCATATCCAATTTGGTACACAGGACGAAGTAGGATTGAGCATGAAAATATAAACAATATTAAAACTAACTATCTTAACTTACAATGTTGGAGTTCACATCAGTTTTCCTCCCAGTAGGGTCAACAATGATTGGCAGAACATAATTAAGAAACAAATATTTCATAGCTATCAAACATTTGCATAGACTTCACCCCTTTGTGGTACACAGGACAATGGGTAAAACAAGAATTAATAACAAATTAAACATTCATACATTAATTCGACATCTTTGCGAGTCGACATCATTTCTGATTCGTGTACACAGGGAGATTGGGGCAGGGAAAAATATAAAGAACATAAATAAACATATCCATAATTACATATGTTGCGTAGTCCATCAGCTTTCCTGTGAGGTTCACACAATTGTGGAGAACAAAAGAATTAACATACATTGATTAGAGCTTCAACTTCTGTCTGCCAGAGTTCACACCTTTTGGTACACAGACTAAGATTGAAAAAAGAATAAATAACATCAAAATTAAAAGCATTAAGCTTCACATCATGTTGGCTTGAATCATTTATCCCAATTTTTAAAGGACAAGGGATTAGAATGAAAAATATAAAAGAACACAACAATTAAACATTACAACCATTGGCTGCATAGTTTTTGCTAATGTGTACCAAGGTCAAGAGAGGATGAATGAAAATATTTATAAACGAACTAATAAACATTTACATGCCATGAGAGCTTCGACATCATGTTTTCGCTAGTCCAGTCAGTTCACTTTCATATTTGTGGGTACAACAGGACGAATGAGGATTAGAGCATGAACTATATATAAAGAACTATAAACATTTAATTGCCATTGAGAGCTTCGAATCATGTTTGTCGCTAGTCCAACAGTTACTATCCCGATGTGGTAAACAGACGAGTCTAATTTTATAAGATAACATTACATATTTAAGACTATCAAAACATTTTTGTCATGAGCTTCAGCCATCGATTTTGCACGACGAGTATATCGATTAGTTAAACAGAGACGAATTAATTGAGTAGACTATATTGCGCATTACAATTTCACTACCTGAGATTGGGCACGGGAGTAGTTAGTACATATTAAATTGTTAAAACAGACAAGTGAGGATATGAACATGTTTTAACTATTCATCTTACTATCCTGAGGTTGACACGCGAGTAGGATTTACAACAGATTTAAAACGACGAATAATTAACTAACATATATCGACCTTAAAATCATTTGCCTTAGAGTTCAAACTTGTTGTCGTAACAGGTATACCATTGTGGTAAACAGGAAAGGAGATAAACATACATATATTAATCGACACAATTTCTCGCTGTCAGATTCAATCCAAAATGTGCTACCAGACAGTTAATATCCGATTATTTAAACGGCAAAAAACATAATATATAGAACTTCAAAATTATATAGGCATTACTCATTTGTTGTGTACAACAGTACATAGATTTGGTAACAAATAAAAACGAAACATAATTATAGACTTCAAATCTTCTATCCATTTGACATAATTGTTTACGCAGCCGAAGTATAACTATTTAGGTACAAGAACACTAAAGTTATAGATTAGCTGAACATATTTAAGACATAACACTTACTATGTTGCAAGGGCAAGTTGCTACATATTATAACATTTTAAACAACAATGTTGGAGATGACATTTTATCGCTATCAAATACATGTTGGAACTCAAATATTAGCGCGATCACATATACAGATGAGTACAACAAAGTGATTAGAGCTGAACTTTTAAACAATCACTAACAATTTTAAGCGAGTGAATATGGCTATTCATAGTGTACGATCAAAGTATACGGACGTGTAGTGGTATAAGCATGACAATTTAAAAGAATCAATTCATAGCATGAGTTCGCACATAAACGCTATCAACATTACTATCCATTGTGGTAACTGACAAGTGGGTTAGCTGATATTTATAACGACTATTTTACAACAACATGATTGAAGATTATATTTTTCGTTCCAACATTTACTATCCATTTGGCCAGACGATATGTTGCTGCCATATTATAAAAATTCAAACAAAAGTGATAGAAGCATGAATTTTTTGAGCTAGTATCATTACTATCCATTTGTGCTCACAGAGTTGGCATAAGATCATATTAATTTTAAAAACTGGATTGAGCTACGAAAATTATCGATATCCAGACGTTATATCCAATTGGACACGAATAGATTGGCAGTTCATATTATACGATATTAACAACAGTACAAGAATTAAGCTCGACATACATTTTTACATCACATTACTATCCATTTGGGTCGACAGAGACGTTAGCATAACATCAATTTACAACACTAAAATTACATACATAGTTAAAAATTTTCCCAGTCATCCATTAACCCGATTGGTCACGGCAAGATTAACAATTTTAAACGAACATCGAAACATTACAATCATAAGACCGACATAATTTGCTATCAGTATTCCATCCAGGTTTTTCCGCATCGATTACATCAATTTTAAAACGAAATTAAACATACAATGTTAGAAATCACAACTGTTTGTGCATAGTCAGTTACACCAGTTTTTGGTAACAGGAGTATTCAGATTGGACAATAAAATGAATAAAACATTAATATGATAGACTTCAATCTGATTTCATAGCAGTTCACATCAGTTAGTGTTAGTACAGCCCAGTGGGTAACAGATGAAATTATTATAAACGAATCTATTAAAAAACATTCATTAACATTCGCCTTGGTAGTCAGCATCATCGATTTGTGGTCACATGACCGAATGAGGAAAGGACGAAATAATTAGAACGAACTATTAAAACAACTATCAACTTCACATATGTTTTCGCTATCAGCAGTCGTTGTGGTACAACAGGCGGGACATTGGCATGACTATTTAACGACTACAAAAATTATTCAATGCATAATTAGAAAGATTCGTAACTACATTCCATAGATTTGAACAAAGGGGGAGTAGATTACATAATTTTTAAACAACAAAGATTTACATACATTATTCGAATATTTTCGCTTTCATAGTCACTATCAGATTTGTGGTACAACAGGTGTGATAACATGAATTATTTACACAAAAAGTTACATTCAATTAACTCACACATTTTCCTATCATAGTCACTATCCAGTTTGTGGTACCGCGACATGTACCAGAATTTTAAAAGAAATTAAACATACATATATAAAACTAATAATTTCGATATCCATCAGATCCAGATTTGGGTACAACGACAAGTATATTGAGTAACAAAAAGAATAACTAAACATAACATATGCATTAATTAACATTTTGCTAGTAGCTTCACCTGTTGGTACACAGGACAATAAATTTTTAACAGAACATAATTAAAACAATATTAAAACATTAAATTCATTGATTGAACTGTTGCATTCCCAGTTTACTATCCATTGGACACAGATTTTGGGTAACAAAATATATTAAACAAAACTATATTAAAACTAGCTTACATTCATTGCATCAGCTTCACATCTGTTGTGGGTCACACAACAATGTTTAGACAGAACAAAATTAACGAACTATTAACAACATTAACAATTTGCATTCGAACTTGGTCCTAGTCCAGTCATTCACTATAAGATTTGTGGGTACACAGGGACGAAGTGAGATTAGAGCAAAATTATATAACAACATCTAAACTTACATATCATGAGAGCTTCGACATCAGTTGTCGCTAGTCCAGTCGTTCACTCCCAATTTGTGGGTACAACAGGACGAAGTAGATAGAGCATGACATAATTATAAACGAACTATCTAAAACATTTATATGCATTGGAGAGCTCGACCATTTTCGCTGCCATCTTCATCCCAGATTTGTGGTAACAGGAGAAGTGAGGATTAGAGCATGAACATATATTATAAACGAACATCTAAACATTACATAGCCATTGAGAGCTTCGACTATGTTTGTCGTATCCAGTCAGTCACTATCCAGATTTGGGGTACAACAGGAGAAGGAGGATTAGAGCAGAACATATATTATAAACGAACTATCTAAACATTACAATGCATTGAGAGCTTCGACATCAGTTTGTCGCTATCCAGTCATCACTATCCAGATAGGGACAGGAAGAGAAGATTAACAACAATAAAAACAACTATCTAACATTCAATCTTTGGCTTCATTTCTTTTCGATGGTCAAACAGTGGTAAAAGACGATGAATTAAAACAATATTAAACTAACTATCTAAATTACATCCATTGAGTCGACATGTTGTTGTGCATCAGTACACAGATTGGGAAACAGACATAATTACTGTCGCAGTACTATCATTGGTACAAGGACGAGTGATAGACATAACTATTATACGAACACAACTACATGCCATAGAGTGAACTGTTGTGCTGTCTCGTCTACATTGTGTACGGAATGATAGAACATATATTATACACTATAAACATTAATATGCCTGGAGCTTCGAATGTTTCCTGTCGAGTTCCTATCGATGTGTACACAGGCGATGGGATAGAATGAACTAATAAACTTAATACATGCATTGGATTCACTGTTCGCGTCGTTCATCATTTGTGTACAAGGACATAGAACATGACTATATTATAACACATAACTTATTGCTTGAGAGCTTCGACACATTTTGCGTAGTCCAGCATCACTATCCAGATTGTGGTAAACAGGGAGAGTGAGATAGCAGACATATATTAAAACGATATCTAACATTACATTGCATTGAGGCTTCGACTATGTTGTCGCTGTCCACATCATTGTGTAACGAGAAGTGATTGGCTAAAATATAACAATAAATATCTTGGGCTCGATCTGTTCTAGTCAGTCAGTCACTATCCAGATTGTGTACAAGACGAAGTGAGATAAGCATGAACATATTTATAACGAACATCTAAAATTTACATATCCATTGAGAGCTTCGACATATGTTTCGCTAGTCATCAGTTCACTTCCAGATTTGTGGGTACAACAGGACGATGAGGTTAACAGACATATATTAAACGAACTATTAACATTTAATGCATTGGCTTCGACATATGTTTTGTCTAGCCATCAGTTCACATCCAGATTTGGTACAACAGGAAAGTAGATAATGAACATATATTATAAACGAACTATCTAAAACATTACATATCCATTGAGCTCGACACTGTTGTCGTAGTCAGTCATCACTATCCAGATTTGGTACAACAGGACGAAGTGGATTAGAGCATGAACATTATTATAAACGACTATCTAAACATTACATTGCCATTGAGAGTTCGACATCTGTTTGTCGCTATCCATCATTCACTATCCCAGATTTGTGTACACAGCAAGAGTTAGAACATATTATACACACTAAATCAATATGAAGCTCACTGTTGCCTATCACATTCTATCTTGGTCACGCAGGATGACATAATATATTAAGAATCAAATACATCCATTGACTCGAATTGTTGTCTCCAATTCACACATGTAACAGGAGTAGAATGAACATATTTAACAACATAAATCACATGAGCTTCGAACTGTGTCGCTATCCAGTCAGTACTATCCCAATTGTAAAGACGAATAGATTAACGACATATATTAAAAACTATCTAACATTTCATATGCCATGACTTCACATATTGCGCATCCACATTCATACCAATTGTGTCACGGAAGGAGGATAACAGACAATATAAACAATATAAACATATTGCCTTGAAGCTTCGACTGTTGTCGTATCCAGCTCACTACCATTGTGTACAACGACAATGATAACAGAACATATATATAACAATATAACTTATTGCCATTGAGACTCGACACTGTTGTGTACCATCATCACTCCCAATTTGGGTACAACAGAAATGAGTTAACAAATATATTAAAACGACTATCTAACATTAAGCTTGAGCTCGCTTGTTGCTAGTCATCATCATATCCATTGTTACAACAGACATGAATTAACATGAAATATTAACAACTATTAACATTACTGCTGAACTTCGACCTTTTCCTATCCAGTCATTCACTACCCAATTGTACACAGGACAAGGAGGATAAGCATAACAATATTAAAACGAACTACAACATTACATATGCTTGAGAGCTTCGACATCATGTTTGTCGCTAGTCCAGTCAGTTCACTATCCCAATTGTGGTACAACAGACGAATGAGGATTAGACATGAACATATATTATAAACGAACTATCTAACATTACATATGCCATTGAGAGCTTCGACATCATGTTGTCGCTAGTCAGTCAGTTCACTATCCCAATTTGTGGTACAACAGGACGAAGTGGGATTAAGCATGAACATATTATAAACGAACTATCTAAACATTAATTGCCATTGAGAGCTTCGACACATTTTGTCGCTAGTCAGTCATTCACTACCAATTGTGGGTACAACAGGACGAAGTGAGATTAGAGCATGAACAATATTATAAACAACATCTAAACATTACATATGCCATTGGGCTTCGACATCAGTTGTCGCTGTCCAGTCAGTTCACTATCCCAGATTTGTGGGTAACAGGACGAAGTGGGATTAGAGCATACAATATTATAAACGAACTATAAACATTACATTGCATTGAGAGCTTCGACTCTGTTGTCGCTAGTCCAGCAGTTCACTATCCAATTTGTGGTACAACAGACGAAGTGAGATTAAGCATAACATATATTATAAACGAACATCAACAACATTTACAATGCCATTGAAGCTTCGACATCTTTGTCGCTAGTCCATCATTCACTATCCAATTTGTGGTACAACAGGACGAAGTGAGGATTAGAGCATGAACATATATTATAAACGAACTATCTAAACATTTACATATGCCATAAGCTTCGACATCTGTTTGTCGCTATCCAGTCAGTTCACTATCCCAGATTTGTGGTACAACGGACGAGTGGATTAGAGCATGAACATAATATAAACGAACTATCTAAACATTACATATGCCATTGAGAGCTTCGACACATTTTGTCGCTATCCATCATTCACTATCCAATTTGTGGTACAACGGGACGAAGTGAGGATTAGAGCATGAACATATATTATAAACGAACTATCTAAACATTAACATATGCCATTGAGAGCTTCGACATCATGTTTGTCGCTAGTCCAGTCAGTTCACTATCCCAATTTGTGGGTACAACAGGACGAAGTGAGGATTAGAGCATGAACATATATTATAAACGAACTATCTAACAACATTTACATATGCCATTGAGAGCTTCGACATCATGTTTGTCGCTAGTCCAGTCAGTTCACTATCCCAGATTTGTGGGTACAACAGGGACGAAGTGAGGATTAGAGCATGAACATATATTATAAACGAACTATCTAAACAATTTACATATGCCATTGAGAGCTTCGACATCATGTTTGTCGCTAGTCCAGTCAGTTCACTATCCCAGATTTGTGGGTACAACAGGACGAAGTGAGGATTAGAGCATGAACATATATTATAAACGAACTATCTATAAACATTTACATATGCCATTGAGAGCTTCGACATCATGTTTGTCGCTAGTCCAGTCAGTTCACTATCCCAGATTTGTGGGTACAACAGGGACGAAGTGAGGATTAGAGCATGAACATATATTATAAACGAACTATCTAAACATTTACATATGCCATTGAGAGCTTCGACATCATGTTTGTCGCTAGTCCAGTCAGTTCACTATCCCAATTTGTGGTACAACAGGACGAAGTGAGATTAGAGCATGAACATATATTATAAACAACTATCTAAACATTTACATATGCCATTGAGAGCTTCGACACATGTTGTCGCTAGTCCAGTCAGTTCACTATCCCAGATTTGTGGTACAACAGACGAAGTGAGATTAGAGCATGAACATATATTATAAACGAACTACTAAACATTACATATGCCATTGAAGCTTCGACATCATGTTTTCGCTAGTCCAGTCAGTTCACTATCCAGATTTGTGGTACAACAGGACGAAGTGAGATTAGAGCATGAACATATATTATAAACGAACTATCTAAACATTAACATTGCCATTGAGACTTCGACACTGTTGTCGCTAGTCCAGTCATTACTATCCAATTTGTGGTACAACAGACGAAGTGAGATTAAGCATAACATATTATAAACGAACTATCTAAACATTACATATGCCATTGGAGCTCGACATCATGTTGTCGCTATCCAGTCAGTTCACTATCCAATTTGTGGTACAACAGACAAGTGAGATTAGAGCATGAACATATATTATAAACGAACTATCTAAAACATTAACATATGCCATTGAGCTTCGACATCATGTTTGTCGCTAGTCCAGTCGTTCACTATCCAGATTTGTGTAAACAGGACGAAGTGAGATTAGAGCATGAACATATATTATAAACGAACTATCTAAACATTAACATTTGCCATTGAGAGCTTCGACACTTGCTTGTCGCTAGTCCAGTCATTCACTATCCCAATTTGTGGGTACAACAGGACGAAGTGAGGATAGAGCATGAACATATATTATAAACGAACTATCTAAACATTTACATATGCCATTGAGAGCTTCGACATCATGTTTGTCGCTAGTCCAGTCAGTTCACTATCCCAGATTTGTGGTACAACAGGACGAAGTGAGGATTAGAGCATGAACATATATTATAAACGAACTATCTAAACATTAACATATGCCATTGAGAGCTTCGACATCATGTTTGTCGCTAGTCCAGTCAGTTCACTATCCCAGATTTGTGGTACAACAGGACGAAGTGAGGATTAGAGCATGAACATATATTATAAACGAACTATCTAAACATTTACATATGCCATTGAGAGCTTCGACACATCGTTGTCGCTAGTCCAGTCAGTTCACTATCCCAGATTTGTGGTACAACAGGACGAAGTGAGGATTAGAGCATGAACATATATTATAAACGAACTATCTAAACACATTTACATATGCCATTGAGAGCTTCGACATCATGTTTGTCGCTAGTCCAGTCAGTTCACTATCCCAGATTTGTGGTACAACAGGACGAAGTGAGGATTAGAGCATGAACATATATTATAAACGAACTATCTAAACATTTACATATGCCATTGAAGCTTCGACATCATGTTTGTCGCTAGTCAGTCAGTTCACTATCCCAGATTTGTGGGTACAACAGGGACGAAGTGAGGATTAGAGCATGAACATATATTATAAACGAACTATCTAACACATTTACATTGCCATTGAGAGCTTCGACATCATGTTGTCGCTAGTCCAGTCAGTTCACTATCCCAGATTTGTGGGTACAACAGGGACGAAGTGAGGATTAGAGCATGAACATATATTATAAACGAACTATCTAAACATTTACATATGCCATTGAGAGCTTCGACATCATGTTGTCGCTAGTCCAGTCAGTTCACTATCCCAGATTTGTGGTACAACAGGGACGAAGTGAGGATTAGAGCATGAACATATATTATAAACGAACTATCTAAACATTTACATATGCCATTGAGAGCTTCGACATCCTGTTTGTCGCTAGTCCAGTCAGTTCACTATCCCAGATTTGTGGGTACAACAGGACGAAGTGAGGATTAGAGCATGAACATATATTATAAACGAACTATCTAAACATTACATATGCCATTGGAGACTTCGACATCATGTTTGTCGCTAGTCCAGTCAGTTCACTATCCCAGATTTGTGGGTACAACAGGACGAAGTGAGATTAGAGCAATGAAATATATATAAACGAACTATCTAAACATTTACATATGCCATTGAGAGCTTCGACATCATGTTTTGTCGCTAGTCCAGTCAGTTCACTATCCCAGATTTGTGGGTACAACAGGACGAAGTGAGATTAGAGCATGAACATATATTATAAACGAACTATCTAAAACATTTACATATGCCATTGAGAGCTTCGACATCATGTTTGTCGCTAGTCCAGTCAGTTCACTATCCCAGATTTGTGGTACAACAGGACGAAGTGAGGATTAGAGCATGAACATATATTATAAACGAACTATCTAAACATTTACATATGCCATTGAGAGCTTCGACATCATTTGTCGCTAGTCCAGTCAGTTCACTATCCAGATTTTGGGTACAACAGGGACGAAGTGAGGATTAGAGCATGAACATATATTATAAACGAACTATCTAAACATTTAACATATGCCATTGAGAGCTTCGACATCATGTTTGTCGCTAGTCCAGTCAGTTCACTATCCCAGATTTGTGGGTACAACAGGACGAAGTGAGGATTAGAGCATGAACATATATTATAAACGAACTATCTAAACATTTACATATGCCATTGAGAGCTTCGACATCATGTTTTCGCTAGTCCAGTCAGTTCACTATCCCAGATTTGTGGTACAACAGGACGAAGTGAGGATTAGAGCATGAACATATATTATAAACGAACTATCTAAACATTTACATATGCCATTGAGAGCTTCGACATCATGTTTGTCGCTAGTCCAGTCAGTTCACTATCCAGATTTGTGGTACAACAGGACGAAGTGAGGATTAAAGCATGAACATATATTATAAACGAACTATCTAAACATTTAACATTGCCATTGAGAGCTTCGACATCATGTTGTCGCTAGTCCAGTCAGTTCACTATCCCAGATTTGTGGGTACAACAGGGACGAAGTGAGGATTAGAGCATGAACATATATTATAAACGAACTATCTAAACATTTACATATGCCATTGAGAGCTTCGACATCATGTTTTCGCTAGTCCAGTCAGTTCACTATCCCAGATTTGTGGGTACAACAGGACGAAGTGAGGATTAGAGCATGAACATATATTATAAACGAACTATCTAAACATTACATATGCCATTGAGAGCTTCGACATCATGTTTGTCGCTAGTCCAGTCAGTTCACTATCCAATTTGTGGGTACAACAGGACGAAGTGAGGATTAGAGCATGAACATATATTATAAACGAACTATCTAAACATTACATATGCCATTGAGAGCTTCGACATCATGTTTGTCGCTAGTCCAGCAGTTCACTATCAAAGATTTGTGGTACAACAGGACGAAGTGAGGATTAGAGCATGAACATATATTATAAACGAACTATCTATAAACATTTAACATATGCCATTGAGAGCTTCGACATCATGTTTGTCGCTAGTCCAGTCAGTTCACTATCCCAGATTTGTGGGTACAACAGGACGAAGTGAGGATTAGAGCATGAACATATATTATAAACGAACTATCTAACAACATTTACATATGCCATTGAGAGCTTCGACATCATGTTTGTCGCTAGTCCAGTCAGTTCACTATCCCAGATTTGTGGTACAACAGGACGAAGTGAGGATTAGAGCATGAACATATATTATAAACGAACTATCTAAACATTTACATATGCCATTGAAGCTTCGACATCATGTTTTTCGCATAGTCCAGTCAGTTCACTATCCCAGATTTGTGGGTACAACAGGGACGAAGGAGGATTAAGCATGAAATATTTTATAAACGAACTATCAAACAAAAAATTTCCCCTTTGGGGCCCACCCTTTTGTCGTAGTCAAACATTCACTATCCCAAATTTGGGTACAAAGGGAGAATGAGGGGTAGAAAGAAAAAATTATAAACAACATCAAACTTTTACTATGCCAAGACTTTGCATCATTTTGTCGCTAGTCCAAATTCAATACCCAATTTTGGGACAACAGGAATGGGGTTGAGCATAACTAAATAAACGAATAACTAAACATTAACATTTTTTTGGGCTTTAAAAATTTTTTCGATCCCAGTCCCCAGATTGTGGGTAAAACGGGGGAAGTGAGGGGAAAAACATGAACATATATTATAAACAAATAATTTAAAAATTACATTTGCCTTAGATTCGCCCCTTTGTCGCTAGCCAACGTTTATTTTTCCCCTTTGTGGGTTTTAAAAAGGGCGAATAAATTGAGCATGAACATATATTATAAAAAAACTAAAAAACATTAAAAAGCAAATTGGAGCTTTGAATCATTTTGGGGGTATTTTCCGTATTCACTATCCCAGTTTGGTAAACAGGAAAGTAGGATTAAGCTAAATAAATTATAAAGAAATCAAAAAATTTCTATGCCTTGAGAGTTTGCATTGTTTTGGGAGTCCCCAGTTCACTTCCCGATTTGTGGGGAAACGGGCGAAGTGAGATTGAACATGAACATATATTAAAAAAACTAAAAAACTTCATATGCCATGGGGTTTTGACTATGTTTGCGGGTAGCCAAGTTCCCACCCAATTTGTGGACAACAGGGCGAATGAATTAAGGAAAAAAATATTAAAAGAATACTAAACATTACATATGCCCCAGAGTTGCATTTTGCGCATCCCCGTCATTTTCCCACCCCCCAAATTTGGGGACAAAAGGGAAATGGGTTTTAAATGAAATATTTAAAAAACTATCTAAACACATTAAATAGCCATTGGATTCGAACATGTTTGTGCTATTCCCTCAGTTCACTATCCCAATTTTTTTGGGTTTAAAAAACAAGTGAGGATAAAAAAAAAATATATTAAAAACGAACAAAACATTTACATTTGCCTTTTGGGGCTTCGACCTGTTTTTCGTAGTCCCCTCATTTACTTCCCAATTTTTTGGGGAAACAGGGCGAATAGGATTGAGCGAAAATAATTATAAGAACTATCTAAAAACATTAATTGCCATTGGAGCTTCCGACCTTTTTTCCTAGTCCAGTCAGTTCAATCCCAATTTTGGTTTTAAAAAAACAAGTGAGGAAAGCATAACTTATTTTAAAGTTCTAAACATTTACTTCCATTGGAACTTTTACACTGTTTTTTGCTATCGTCAGGTTTACTATCCCCCAATTTGTTAAACAGGGACGAAAAATAGAAAAAGAGTAACAAATATTTAAAAGAACTACAAACATTTACTATCCGGTTGAATTTTTTTCGCTAGTCCGTCTTACTATCCCTTTGGGACAAAAAAGGGGGAAGTAGGATTTTTGCAAAAAATAAATTTAAAAAGAATTAAAAACATTAAAAAATTTCCATTAAGGGTTCCAATTTTTTTCGCTTTCCCTCATTTCCCACCCAAAATTTTTTGGGTACAACAGGGCAAGTGAGATTAAAACATAACAAAAATTTTTTAAAAACATCTAAAAAAACTTTCCCCTTGGACTTTTACTTTTTGTCCTATCCTCGTTACTACCCCAAATTTTTGGGACAAAAGGGGCAATGAGGGTTAAGCATGAACATAAAAAAAACGAAACTAAACATTTTAATTGCCATTGGACTTGAAATTTTGTCCTATCCCTCAGTTCCTATCCCAGATTTGGGTTCAACAGGGGGGAAGTGAGGGGTTAACATGAAAATAATTTAAACGAAAATTAAAAAATTTCAATCCTTTGAGCTTTTACATCTTTTTGCCTTCCCAGTTTATCCCCAAATTTTTTGGGGAAAAAGAAAAGGGGGTTAATAAAATTTAAAAAAAAAATATCTAAACAAATTTTAAAGCCATTGAGACTTTGAACATTTTGTCGCACCCCAGTTCACTAAATTTTGGGGGACAAAGGACGAAGTGAGGTTAAACATGAACATAATTATAAACCATCTAAACATTTACATATGCCCTTGGGGGCCCGACATCATGTTTTTTTTTCCATCATTCATTCCCAATTTGGGGGACAACAGGGGCAAGTGAGGATTAAGCAAAAACATATTTAAAAAAAAAACATTAAAACATTACATTTCCATTTAAACTTTTCCAAATTTTGTCTAGTCCAGTCGTTTTATATCCCCAAAATTTTGGGTACAAAACAAA
>JARBHB010000146.1:0-21752 GCA_029891345.1 Dryococelus australis
CTTAAGAGAGAAATATTAATTCAGCTATATAAACACATTTACTCATTTGTCGTTTTTGGGATATATTTATTACAAAACTTTTGACTGGTTATGCCTATACATCAATACTTCTAAGAAGTACGCATGTAACTAATTGTCCTTACAAGAATGTAATAACTACGATTTGCTTAAGAATGATGACAACAGTTCAATTCAGCTATATAGAACACATGTTACTCATTTGTCGTTTTTGGATTGTATTTATTAAAACTTTGTAGAGTGATGCCTACACTTCAATACTTCTAAGAAGTACGCATGCATTAATTGTCCTTACAAGATTGTAATATAGATTTGTTAAGAATGATGACAACAGTTCAATTCAGTATATAGAACACATGTTACTCATTTGTTGTTTTTGGGTTATATTTATTATAAAACTTTTGAGTGGTATGCCTACACTTCAATATCTCTAAGAAGTACGCATGTAATATTTGTCATTACAAGATTGTAATAACTACGATTTGCTTAAGAATGATGAAAACAGTTCAATTCAGCTATATAGAATACATGTTACTCATTTGTCGTTTTTGGGATATATTTAGTATAAAACTTTTGAGTTGTATACATACACTACAATACTGCTTAGAAGAACGCATGTAACTAATTGTCCTTACAAGAATTAATAACTACGATTTGCTTAAGAATGATGACAACAGTTCAATTCAGCTATATAGAACACATGTTACTCATTTGTCTTTTTGGTTGAATTTATTACAAAACTTTTGAGTAGTATGCCTACACTTCAATACTTCTAAGAAGTACCATGTAACTAATTGTCCTTACAAGAATGTAATAACTACGATTTGCTTAAGAATGATGACAACAGTTCAATACAGCTATATAGAACACATGTTACTCATTTGTCGTTTTTGGATATATTTATTACAAACTTTTGATTGTATGCCTACAATCAAACTTCTAAGAAGTACCATGTAACTAATTGTCCTTTCAAGAATGAATAACTACGATTTGCTTAAGAATGATGACAACATTAATTCGGCTATATAGAACACATGTTACTCATTTGTCGTTTTTGGGATATATTTATTCAAAACTTTTGACTGGTATTCGTACCATCAATACTTCTAAGAAATACGCATGTAACTAATTGTCCTTACAAGAATGTATAACTACGATTTGCTTAAGAATGATGACAAAATTCAATTCAGCTATATAGAACACATGTATCTCATTTGTCGTTTTTGGGTTATATTTATTACAAAACTTTTGACTGGTATGCCTATACATCAATACTTCTAAGAAGTACGCATGTAACTAATTGTCCTTACAAGAATGTAATAACTACGATTTGCTTAAGAATGATGACAACAGTTCAATTCAGCTATATAGAACACATGTTACTCATTTGTACATTTTATGGTTGAATTTATTACAAAACTTTTTAGTGGTATGCCTAACTTCAATACTTCTAAGAAGTACGCATGTAACTAATTGTCCTTACAAGATGTAATAACTACGATTTGCTTAAGAATGATGACAACAGTTCAATTCAGCTATATAGATACACATGTTACTCATTTGTCTTTTTTGGGTTGAATTTATTACAAAACTATTTAGTGGTATGCCTACACTTCAATACTTCTAAGAAGTACGCATGTAACTAATTGTCCCTTACAAGAATGTAATAACTACCATTTGCTTAAGAATGATGACAATAGTTCAATTCAGCTATATAGAACACATGTTTACTCACTTGTCGTTTTAGGATTGTATTTATTACAAAACTTGTGAGAGGTGTGCTTACACTTCAATACTTCAAGAAGTACCCATGCATCTAATTGTCCTTACAAGATTTTAATGGTTACGATTTGTTTAAGAATGATGACAACAGTTCAATTCAGCTATATAGAACACATGTTACTCATTTGTTGTTTTTGGGATATATTTATTTTAAAACTTTTTAGTTGTATACTACAATTCAATACTGCCAAGAATAACCCATGCAACTAATTGTCCTTACAAGAATGTAATAACAACGATTTGTTTAAGAATTATGACAACAGTTCAATTCAGCTATATAGAACACATGTTACTCATTTGTGTGTTTTTGGGATATATTTATTACAAAACTTTTGACTGGTATGCCTACACATCAATACTTCTAAGAAATACGCCTGTAACTAATTGTCCTTACAAGATGTAATAACTACGATTTGCTTAAGAATGATGACAACAGTTCAATTCAGCTATATAGAACACTTTTACTTATTTGTCGTTTTTGGGATGTATTTACTATAAAAACTTTTGAGTTTAATACCTACACTTATATACTTCTAAGAAGTACGCAGTAAATAACTGTCCTTACAAGAATTTAATAACTACGATTTGCTTAAGAATGATGACAACAGTTCAATTCAGCTATATAGTACACATGTATCTCATTTGTCGTTTTTTGTTATATTTATTATAAAACTTTTGAGTGGTATGCCTACACTTCAATATCTCTAAGAAGTACGCATGTTAATATTTGTCATTACAAGATTGTAATAACTACGATTTGCTTAAGAATGATGAAAACAGTTCAATTCAGCTATATAGAATACATGTTACTCATTTGTCGTTTTTGGGATATATTTAGTATAAAACTTTTGAGTTGTATACATACACTACAATACTGCTTAGAAGAACGCATGTAACTAATTGTCCTTACAAGAATGTAATAACTACCATTTGCTTAAGAATGATGACAATAGTTCAATTCAGCTATATAGAACACATGTTACTCACTTGTCGTTTTAGGATTGTATTTATTACAAAACTTTTGAGAGCGTGCTTACACTTCAATACTTCTAAGAAGTAACCATGCATCTAATTGTCCTTACAAGATTGTAATGGTTACGATTTGTTTAAGAATGATGACAACAGTTCAATTCAGCTATATAGAACACATGTTACTCATTTGTCGTTTTTGGATATATTTATTATAAAACTTTTGAGTTGTATACCTACAATTCAATACTGTCTAAGAAGAACCCATGCAACTAATTGTCCTTAAAAGAACGTAATAACAACGATTTGCTTAAGAATGATGACAACAGTTTAATTCTGCTAAATAGACCACATGTTACACATTGTCGTTTTTGGGATATATTTATTACAAAACTTTGATGGTTTGCCTACCCCAATACTTCTATAAAGTACGCATGTAAATAATTGTCCTTACAAGAATGTAATAACTACGATTTGCTTAAGAATGATGACAACAATTTAATTCAGCTATATAAATCACATTTATCTCATTTGTCGTTTTTGGGATATTTTATTACAAAACTTTTAACTTGTATGATTACATCAATACTTCTAAGAAATACGCATGTAACTAATTGTCCTTACAAGAATGTAATAACTACGATTTGCTTAAGAATGATGACAACAGTTCAATTCAGCTATATAGAACACATGTTACTCATTTGTCATTTTTGTTTTGAATTTATTACAAAACTTTTTAGTGGTATGCCTACACTTCAATACTTCTAAGAAGTACGCATGTAACTATTGTCCTTACAAGAATGTAATAACTACCATTTGCTTAAGAATATGACAAAGTTCAATTCAGCTATATAGAACACATGTTACTCACTTGTCGTTTTAGGATTGTATTTATTACAAAACTTTTGAGAGGTGTGCTTACACTTCAATACTTCTAAGAAGTAACCATGCATCTAATTGTCCTTTCAAGATTGTAATGGTTACGATTTGTTTAAGAATGATGACAACAGTTCAATTCAGCTATATAGAACACATGTTACTCATTTGTCGTTTTTTGGATATATTTATTATAAAACTTTTGAGTTGTATACCTACAATTCAATACTGCTAAGAAGAACCATGCAACTAATTGTCCTTAAAGAATGTAATAACAACGTTTTGCTTAAGAATGATGACAACAGTTTAATTCTGCTAAATAGACACATGTTACACATTCGTCGTTTTTGGGATATATTTATTACAAAACTTTTGACTGGTATGCCTAACCCAATACTTCTTAAAAGTACGCATGTAATAATTGTCCTTACAAGAATGTAATAACTACGATTTGCTTAAGAATGATGACAACAATTTAATTCAGCTATATAAATCACATTTATCTCATTTGTCGATTTTGGGATATATTTATTACAAAACTTTTGACTGGTATGCCTATACATCAATACTTCTAAGAAGTACGCATGTAACTAATTGTCCTTACAAGAATGTAATAACTACGATTTGCTTAAGAATGATGACAACAGTTCAATTCAGCTATATAGAACACATTTACTTATTTGTCGTTTTTTGGGATGTATTTACTATAAAACTTTTGAGTTTAATACCTACACTTATATACTTCTAAGAAGTACGCATGTAAATAACTGTCCTTACAAGAATGTAATAACTACGATTTGCTTAAGAATGATGACAACAGTTCAATTCAGCTATATAGTACACATGTATCTCATTTGTCGTTTTTTGTTATATTTATTATAAAACTTTGAGTGGTATGCCTACACTTCAATACTCTAAGAAGTACGCATGTTTAATAATTTGTCATTACAAGATTGTAATAACTACGATTTGCTTAAGAATGATGAAACAGTTCAATTCAGCTATATAGAATACATGTTACTCATTGTCGTTTTTGGGATATATTTATTATAAAACTTTTGAGTTGTATACATACACTACAATACTGCTTAGAAGAACGCATGTAACTAATTGTCCTTACAAGAATGTAATAACTACCATTTGCTTAAGAATGATGACAATAGTTCAATTCAGCTATATAGAACACATGTTACTCACTTGTCGTTTTAGGATTGTATTTATTACAAAACTTTTGAGAGGCGTGCTTACACTTCAATACTTCTAAGAAGTAACCATGCATCTAATTGTCCTTACAAGATTGTAATGGTTACGATTTGTTTAAGAATGATGACAACAGTTCAATTCAGCTATATAGAACACATGTTACTCATTTGTCGTTTTTTGGATATATTTATTATAAAACTTTTGAGTTGTATACCTACAATTCAATACTGCTAAGAAGAACCCATGCAACTAATTGTCCTTAAAAGAACGTAATAACAACGATTTGCTTAAGAATGATGACAACAGTTTAATTCTGCTAAATAGACCACATGTTACACATTCGTCGTTTTTGGGATATATTTATTACAAAACTTTTGACTGGTTTGCCTACCCCAATACTTCTATAAAGTACGCATGTAAATAATTGTCCTTACAAGAATGTAATAACTACGATTTGCTTAAGAATGATGACAACAATTTAATTCAGCTATATAAATCACATTTATCTCATTTGTCGTTTTTTGGGATATTTTATTACAAAACTTTTAACTGGTATGATTACATCAATACTTCTAAGAAATACGCATGTAACTAATTGTCCTTACAAGAATGTAATAACTACGATTTGCTTAAGAATGATGACAACAGTTCAATTCAGCTATATAGAACACATGTTACTCATTTGTCATTTTTGGGTTGAATTTATTACAAAACTTTTTAGTGGTATGCCTACACTTCAATACTTCTAAGAAGTACGCATGTAACTAATTGTCCTTACAAGATTGTAATAACTACCATTTGCTTAAGAATGATGACAATAGTTCAAATCAGCTATATAGAACACATGTTACTCACTTGTCGTTTTAGGATTGTATTTATTACAAAACTTTTGAGAGGTGTGCTTACACTTCAATACTTCTAAGAAGTAACCATGCATCTAATTGTCCTTACAAGATTGTAATGGTTACGATTTGTTTAAGAATGATGACAACTGTTCAATTCAGCTATATAGACCACATGTTACTCATTTGTCGTTTTTTGGATATATTTATTATAAAACTTTTGAGTTGTATACCTACAATTCAATACTGCTAAGAAGAACCCATGCAACTAATTGTCCTTAAAAGAATGTAATAACAACGATTTGTTAAGAATGATGACAACAGTTTAATTCTGCTAAATAGACCACATGTTACACATTCGTCGTTTTTGGGATATATTTATTACAAAACTTTTGACTGGTATGCCTACCCCAATACTTCTATAAAGTACGCATGTAAATAATTGTCCTTACAAGAATGTAATAACTACGATTTGCTTAAAAATGATGACAACAATTTAATTCAGCTATATAAATCACATTTATCTCATTTGTCGTTTTTGGGATATATTTATTACAAAACTTTTGACTGGTATGCCTATACATCAATACTTCTAAGAAATACGCATGAAACTAATTGTCCTTACAAGAATGTAATAACTACGATTTGCTTAAGAATGATGACAACAGTTCAATTCAGCTATATAGAACACATGTTACTCATTTGTCATTTTTGGGTTGAATTTATTACAAAACTTTTTAGTGGTATGCCTACACTTCAATACTTCTAAGAAGTACGCATGTAACTAATTGTCCTTACAAGAATGTAATAACTACCATTTGCTTAAGAATGATGACAATAGTTCAATTCAGCTATATAGAACACATGTTACTCACTTGTCGTTTTAGGATTGTATTTATTACAAAACTTTTGAGAGGTGTGCTACACTTCAATACTTCTAAGAAGTAACCATGCATCTAATTGTCCTTTCAAGATTGTAATGGTTACGATTTGTTTAAGAATGATGACAACAGTTCAATTCATTTATATAGAACACATGTTACTCATTTGTCGTTTTTTGGATATATTTATTATAAAACTTTTGAGTTGTATACCTACAATTCAATACTGCTAAGAAGAACCCATGCAACTAATTGTCCTTAAAAAGAATGTAATAACAACGTTTTGCTTAAGAATGATGACAACAGTTTAATTCTGCTAAATAGACTACATGTTACACATTCGTCGTTTTTGGGATATATTTATTACAAAACTTTGACTGGTATGCCTAACCCAATACTTTTAAAAAGTACGCATGTAAATAATTGTCCTTACAAGAATGTAATAACTACGATTTGCTTAAGAATGATGACAACAATTTAATTCAGCTATATAAATCACATTTATCTCATTTTTCGATTTTGGGATATATTTATTACAAAACTTTTGACTGGTATGCCTATACATCAATACTTCTAAGAAGTACGCATGTAACTAATTGTCCTTACAAGAATGTAATAACTACGATTTGCTTAAGAATGATGACAACAGTTCAATTCAGCTATATAGAACACATTTTACTTATTTGTCGTTTTTTGGGATGTATTTACTATAAAACTTTTGAGTTTAATACCTACACTTATATACTTCTAAGAAGTACGCATGTAAATAACTGTCCTTACAAAGATTTAATAACTACGATTTGCTTAAGAATGATGACAACAGTTCAATTCAGCTATATAGTACACATGTATCTCATTTGTCGTTTTTTGTTATATTTATTATAAAACTTTTGAGTGGTATGCCTACACTTCAATATCTCTAAGAAGTACGCATGTTAATATTTGTCATTACAAGATTGTAATAACTACGATTTGCTTAAGAATGATGAAAACAGTTCAATTCAGCTATATAGAATACATGTTACTCATTTGTCGTTTTTGGGATATATTTAGTATAAAACTTTTGAGTTGTATACATACACTACAATACTGCTTAGAAGAACGCATGTAACTAATTGTCCTTACAAGAATGTAATAACTACCATTTGCTTAAGAATGATGACAACAGTTCAATTAAGCTATATAGAACACATGTTACTCACTTGTCGTTTTAGGATTGTATTTATTACAAAACTTTTGAGAGGCGTGCTTACACTTCAATACTTCTAAGAAGTAACCATGCATCTAATTGTCCTTACAAGATTGTAATGGTTACGATTTGTTTAAGAATGATGACAACAGTTCAATTCAGCTATATAGAACACATGTTACTCATTTGTCGTTTTTTGGATATATTTATTATAAAACTTTTGAGTTGTATACCTTCAATTCAATACTGCTAAGAAGAACCCATGCAACTAATTGTCCTTAAAAAATGTAATAACAACGATTTTCTTAAGAATGATGACAACAGTTTAATTCAGCTAAATAGACCACATGTTACACATTCGTCGTTTTTGGGATATATTTATTACAAAACTTTTGACTGGTATGCCTACCCCAATACTACTATAAAGTACGCATGTAAATAATTGTCCTTACAATAATGTAATAACTACGATTTGCTTAAGAATGATGACAACAATTTAATTCAGCTATATAAATCACATTTATCTCATTTGTCGTTTTTGGGATATATTTATAACAAAACTTTTGACTGGTATGCCTATACATCAATACTTCTAAGAAATACGCATGTAACTAATTGTCCTTACATGAATGTAATAACTACGATTCGCTCAAGAAGGATGACAATAGTTCAATTCAGCTATATAGAACACATGTATCTCATTTATCGTTTTTGTGTTATATTTATTACAAAACTTTTGATTGGTATGCCTACACATCAATACTTCTAAGAAATACGCCTGTAACTAATTGTCCTTACAAGACTGTAATAACTACGATTTGCTTATGAATGATGACAACAGTTCAATTCAGCTATATAGAACACCATGTTTTTCAATTGTCGTTTTTGGGATATATTTATTACAATACTTTTGACTGTTATGCCTTCACTTCAATACTTCTAAGAAGTACGCATGTAACAAATTGTCCTTACAAGAATGTAATACCTACGATTTGCTTAAGAATGATAACAACAGTTCAATACAGCTATATAGAACACATGTTACTCATTTGTCGTTTTAAGGATATATTTATTACAAACTTTTGAATTGTATGCCTACGAATCATCACTTCTAAGAAATACAAATGTAACTAATTGTTCTTTCAAGAAGCAATAACTACGATTTGCTTATGAATGATGACAACAGTTCAATTCGGCTATATAGAACTCATGTTACTCATTTGTCGTTTTTGGGATATATTTATTTCAAAACTTTTGACTGGTATTCCGACACATCAATACTTCTAAGAAATACGAATGTAACTAATTGTCCTTACAAGAATGCAATAACTACGATTCGCTCAAGAAGGATGACAAAAGTTCAATTCAGCTATATAGAATACATGTATCTCATTTATCGTTTTTGGGTTATATTTATTACAAAACTTTTGATTGGTATGCCTACACATCAATACTTCTAAGAAATACGCCTGTAACTAATTGTCCTTACAAGACTGTAATAACTACGATTTGCTTATGAATGATGACAACAGTTCAATTCAGCTATATAGAACAAATGTTACTCAATTGTCGTTTTTGGGATATATTTATTACAAAACTTTTGACTGTTATGCCTTCACTTCAATACTTCTAAGAAGTACGCATGTAACAAATTGTCCTTACAAGAATGTAATACCTACGATTTGCTTAAGAATGATAACAACAGTTCAATACAGCTATATAGAACACATGTTACTCATTTGTCGTTTTAAGGATATATTTATTACAAACTTTTGAATTGTATGCCTACGAATCATCACTTCTAAGAAATACACATGTAACTAATTGTTCTTTCAAGAAGCAATAACTACGATTTGCTTAAGAATGATGACAACAGTTCAATTCGGCTATATAGAACACATGTTACTCATTTGTCGTTTTTGGGATATATTTATTTCAAAACTTTTGACTGGTATTCCGACACATCAATACTTCTAAGAAATACGAATGTAACTAATTGTAATTACAAGAATGCAATAACTGCGATTCGCTCAAGAAGGATGACAATAGTTCAATTCAGCTATATAGAACACATGTATCTCATTTATCGTTTTTGGGTTATATTTATTACAAAACATTTGACTGGTATGCCTACACATCAATACTTCTAAGAAATACGCCTGTAACTAATTGTCCTTACAATACTGTATAACTACGATTTGCTTAAGAATGATGACAACAGTTCAATTCAGCTATATAGAACACATTTTACTCATTTGTCGTTTTTTGGATATATTTATTATAAAACTTTTGAGTTGTATACCTACAATTCAATACTACCAAGAATAACCCATGCAACTAAACGACAAGTGAGTAACATGTGTTCTATATAGCTGAATTGAACTGTTGTCATCATACTTAAGCAAATGGTAGTTATTACATTCTTGTAAGGACAATTAGTTACATGCGTTCTTCTAAGCAGTATTGTAGTGTATGTATACAACTCAAAAGTTTTATACTAAATATATCCCAAAAACGACAAATGAGTAACATGTATTCTATATAGCTGAATTGAACTGTTTTCATCATTCTTAAGCAAATCGTAGTTATTACAATCTTGTAATGACAAATATTTACATGCGTACTTCTTAGAGTATTGAAGTGTAGGCATACACTCAAAAGTTTTAAATAAATATAACCAAAAAACGACAAATGAGTAACATGTGTTCTATATAGCTGAATTGAACTGTTGTCATCATTCTTAAGCAAATCGTATTATTACAGTCTTGTAAGGACAATTAGTTACATGGCGTATTCTTAGAAGTATTGATTGTAGGCATACCAGTCAAAAGTTTTGTAATAAATATAACCCAAAAACGATAAATGAGAACATGTGTTCTATATAGCTGAATTGAACTATTGTCATCTTCTTGAGCGAATCGTAGTTATTGCATCTTGTAAGGACAATTAGTTACATTCGTATTTCTTAGAAGTATTGATGTGTGGAATACAGTCAAAAGTTTTGAAATAAATATATCCCAAAAACGACAAATGAGTAACATGAGTCTATATACCCGAATTGAACTGTTGTCATCATTCTTAAGCAAATCGTAGTTATTGCATTCTTGAAGACAATTAGTTACATGTGTATTTCTTAGAAGTGTTGATTCGTAGGCATACAATTCAAAAGTTTGTAATTAAATATATCCTTAAAAACGACAAATGAGTAACATGTGTTCTATATAGCTGAATTGAACTGTTGTCATCATTCTTAAGCAATCGTAGTATTACATTCTTGTAAGGACAATTTGTAACATGCGTATCTTCTTAGAAGTATTGAAGTGAAGTCATAACAGTCAAAAGTTTTGTAATAAATATATCCCAAAAACGACAAATGAGTAACATGTGTTCTATATAGCTGAATTGAACTGTTGTCATATTCTTAACAAATCGTTGTTATTACATTCTTGTAAGGACAATTAGTTGCATGGTTATTCTTAGCAGTATTGAATGTAGGTATACAACTAAAAGTTTTTAAATAAATATATCCCAAAAACAACAAATGAGTAACATGTGTTCTATATAGCTGAATTGAACTGTTGTCATCATTCTTAAACAAATCGTAACCATTAAAATCTTGTAAGGACAATTAGATGCATGGGTACTTCTTAGAAGTATTGAAGTGTAAGCACACCTCTCAAAAGTTTTGTAATAAATACAATCCTAAAACGACAAGTGAGTAACATGTGTTCTATATAGCTGAATTGAACTGTTGTCATCATTCTAAAGCAAATCGTAGTTATTACAATCTTGTAATGACAAATATTTACATGCGTACTTCTTAGAGGTATTGAAGTGTAGGCATACAACTCAAAAGTTTTATAATAAATATAACCAAAAAACGACAAATGAGATAATTGTGTACTATATAGCTGAATTGAACAGTCGTCATCATTCTTAAGCAATCGTAAGTTATTACATTCTTGTAAGGACAATTAGTTGCATGGGTTCTTCTTAGCAGTATTGAATTGTAGGTATACAACTCAAAAGTTTTATAATAAATATATCCAAAAAACGACAAATGAGTAATATGTGTTCTATATAGCTGAATTGAACTGTTGTTATCATTCTTAAGCAAATCGTAGTTATTGCATTCCTGAAAGAACAATTAGTTACATGTGTATTTCTTAGAAGTGTTGATGTATAGGCATACCATCAAAAGTTTTGTAATAAATATATCCCAAAAACGACAAATGAGATAAATGTGATTTATATAGCTGAATTAAATTGTTATCATCATTCTTAAGCAAATCGTAGTTATTACATTCTGGTAAAGACAATTATTTACATGCGTACTTTATAGAAGTATTGGGGTAGGCCATACCAGTCAAAAGTTTTGTAATAAATATATCCCAAAAACGACGAATGTGTAACATGTGGTCTATTAAGCAGAATTAAACTGTTGTCATCATTCTTAAGCAAATCGTTGTTATTACATTCTTTTAAGGACAATTAGTTGCATGGGTTCTTCTTAGCAGTATTGAATTGTAGGTATACAACTCAAAAGTTTTATAATAAATATATCCAAAAAACGACAAATGAGTAACATGTGTTCTATATAGCTGAATTGAACTGTTGTCATCATTCTTAAACAAATCGTAACCATTACAATCTTGTAAGGACAATTAGATGCATGGTTACTTCTTAGAAGTATTGAAGTGTAAGCACACCTCTCAAAAGTTTTGTAATAAATACAACCCTAAAACGACAAGTGAGTAACATGTGTTCTATATAGCTGAATTGAACTATTGTCATCATTCTTAAGCAAATGGTAGTTATTACATTCTTTTAAGGACAATTAGTTACATGCGTACTTCTTAGAAGTATTGAGTGTAGGCATACACTAAAAGTTTGTAATAAATATATCCAAAAACGACAAATGAGTAACATGTGTTCTATATAGCTGAATTGAACTGTTGTCATCATTCTTAAGCAAATCGTAGTTATTACATCTTGTAAGGACAATTAGTTACATGCGTATTCTTAGAAGTATTGAAGTGATAGGCATACAGTCAAAAGTTTTGTAATAAATATACCCAAAAACGACAAATGAGTAAATGTGTTTATATAGCTGAATTGAACTGTTGTCATCATTCTTAAGCAAATCGTAGTTATTACATTCTTGTAAGGACAATTATTTACATGCGTACTTCTTAGAAGTATTGAGTGTAGGCATACCAGTCAAAAGTTTTGTAATAAATATATCCCAAAAACGACAAAAGAGTAACATGTGTCTATTATAGCTGAATTAAAATGTTGTCATCATTCTTAAGCAAATCGTGTTATTACATTCTTGTAAGGACAATTAGTTACATGCGTATTTCTTAGAGTATTGAATTGTAGGACAACTCAAAAGTTTTTAATAAATATATCCAAAAACGAAAATGAGTAACATGTGTTCTATATAGCTGAATTGAACTGTTGTCATCATTCTTAAACAAATCGTAGTTATTACAGTTACATGTATTTCTTAGAAGTATTGATGTTGGCAAACCATCAAAAGTTTTTAATAAATTACCCAAAAACGACAATAGATAAAGTGATTATGTAGCGAATAAATGTTTGTCATCATTCTAAAGCAAATGTAGTTATAATTCTTTTAAGATAATTATTCATGGTATCTTCTTAGCAGTTTGAATTGTAGATTACAATCTCAAAAGTTTTATATAATTATCCAAAAACGAAAATGGTACATGTGTTATTATTAGCTGAAATTGAACTGTTGTCATCATTCTTAGCAAATCGTAGTTATTACATCTTGTAAGACAATTAGTTACAGCTATTTCTTAGATATGAGTGTAGCATACCGGTTCAAAAGTTTTGTAATAAATATAACCCAAAAACGATAAATGAATACATGTGTTCTATATACTGAATTGAACATGTTTCATCTTCTTGAGCGAACGTAGTTATTGATTCATTGTAAGGACAATTAGCATGTATTCTTGAAGTATTGATTGTGGATACACAAAAGTTTTAATAAATAATCCCAAAACACAAATGGTAACATGTCTATAAGCCAATGAACTGTGTATCATTCTTAACAAATCGTATATTGCATTCTGAAAGAACATAGTCATTGTATTCTTAGAAGTTTTTCAGCACAATTCAAAGTTGTAAAAATAATCCTAAAACGACAAATGATAACATGTGTTTATATAGCTGATTGAACTGTTGTCATATTCTAAAATCTGTATTACATCTGTAAAATTTCAGTATCTAGAGTATTAATGAGTATCATCAAATTTAATAAATATACCCAAACGACAAATGAGTAACAGTGTCTATAGCTGAATTGAACTGTTGTTATTAACAAATCGTGTTATTACATCTTGTAAGACAATTAGTTCATTATCTGAGTATTGAATTAGGATACACAAAGTTAAAATATTACAAAAACACAATGGAATGGTTATATACGAATTAATGTTGTCTCATTAACAAATGAAATCATCTTTAAGGACAATAACAGGACTCTTAGAAGTATGATGTAGCACTAAGTTGTAATATAATCCAAAGACAATGATAAAGTGTTTATATGCATTATTTGTCTCATTCTTAAGCAATCGTAGTTATACATTCTTAAGAATTATACATCGTATTTAGAAATGGTAGCAACCACAAAGTTTGAATAAATTACCCAAAGACAATGATAAATGTGTTTATTAGCTATATGTTGTCATCATTCTTAACAAATCGTAGTTATACATCTTAAGGACAATTATACTTTAAAGTATTGGTAGCATACAGTCAAAATTTTGAATAAATAATCCAAAAACACAAATGGTAACATGTGTCTATATAATAACTTGTCATCTTCTTGCAATCGTGTTATTCATTCTTAATACAATAGTTCATGTTTCTTAGATATGATGGGATACCATCAAAATTAATAATAATCCAAACGCAAGAGTAACATGTGTTCTATATAGCGAATTGAACTTTTCACATTTTAACAATCGAAATCATCTTGAAGACAATAACATGTTATTCTAGAAGTTAATGTAGCACTTCAAAAGTTTGTAATAAATATCCTAAAACGACAAATGAGTAAATGTGTTCTATAAGCGAATTGAACTTTGTCACATTCTTAGCATGTAGTTATACATCTTGTAAGGACAATTAGTTACAGCGTTTTCTAAGAAGATTGTGTGTAGATACATCAAGTTTTTAATAAATATACCCAAAACGAAATGATACATGTTTCTATATAGCGAATGAACTTTTCATCTTCTTGCAAATCGTAGTATTCATCTTGTAATACAATTATTACACGTATTCTTAGAGTATTGAGTGAGGATACCATCAAAAGTTTTATAAAAATATACAAAAAGACAAATGAGAACATGTGTCTAATAGCGATTGAACTGTTGTCATCATCTTAACAATCGTATATTAAATCTTGTAAGGACAATTTCATGGTACTTCTAGAAGTATTGAAGTGAGACTCAAAAGTTTTTAATAAATACATCCAAAACGACAATGAGTAAATGTGTTCTATATACGAATGAACTTTGTCATCATTCTTAGCAATCGTAGTTATTACAATCTTGTAAGACAATATTACAGCGTATTCTTAGAAGTATTGAATGAGGCATACAGTAAAAGTTTTGAATAAATATACCCAAAAACGAAAATGAGAACATGTGTTCTATAAGCTGAATTGAACTTTGTCATCTTCTTACAATCGTAGTTATTCATCTTGTAAGGACAATTATTACATCGTATTTTAGAAGTATTGGGTGGATACCATCAAAAGTTTTGAATAAAATCCCAAAACGACAATGGTAACATGGTCATTAGCAATAACTGTTGTCATCATTCTTAAGCAAATCGTGTTATTCATTCTTAAGACAATTATTCATGGTTTTCTTAAATTGATTGAGATACAATCAAAGTTTTATAAAATAACCAAAAACGCAATGAGTAACAGTGTTCTATATAGCTGAATTGAACTGTTGTCATCATTCTTAACAAATCGTAATACATCTGTAAGACAATGTTCATGGTACTTCTTAGAAGTATTGAAGTGAGCAACTCAAAAGTTTTGTAAAATAATCCAAACACAATGAGTAACATTGTTCTATATAGCTAATTGAACTGTTGTATATTCTTAACAAATGTGTTATTACATTCTTGTAAGACATAGTTCATGGTATTTTTGATTGATGTAGGATACAATAAAAGTTTTAATAAATATATCCAAACACAAATGATAACATTTTCTATAACGATTGACTGTTGTCATCATTTTAAAATCGTACATACATCTGAAGACAATGACATGGTACTTCTTAAATATTGAAGTGACACATCAAAGTTTTGAATAATAATCCAAAACACATGATAACGTGTTCTATATGCGATTGAACGTTTCATATTCTAACAACGTGTTTTACATCTTGTAGACAATATCATGTATTCTATATTGAATGTAGATACAACTAAAGTTAATAATTACCAAAAACACAATGAGAAAGTGTCTATACAATGAACTGTTCATCATCTTAACAAATGTATTATCTTGTAAGGACAATTAGTCATGGTACTTCTAGAGTATGAGTAAGCAACCTCAAGTTGTAATATACCAAACGACATGAGAATGTGTTATATACTGAATTAATGTTTCATCATTTAACAACGAGTTATTACATCTGTAGACAATAGTACAGCGTATTTTAGAATATTGTGAGCACCGAAGTTTGTAAAAAACCAAAAACGAAATGAAATTTTATATAGCTGAATAACTTTGTCATCTTCTAGCAATCGGTTATTCATTCTTAAGACAATTATACATGTATTTGAAGTATTGATTAACACAAGTTAAAAAATTATCCAAAAACCATGGTACATGTGTCTATAGCGAATTGAACTGTTGTCATCATTCTTAACAAATCGTGTTATTACATTCTTGTAAGACAATTAGTTCAGGTTTTCTTAGAAGTATGATTGTAGGTATACCTAAAATTTTTAATAAATAACCAAAAACGAAATGATACATGTGTTCTATATAGCTGAATTGAACTTTGTCATCTTCTTACAAATCGTAATTCATTCTTGTAAGGACAATTAGTTCATGTATTCTTAGAAGTATTGATGTAGGAACCTCAAAAGTTTGTAATAAATAATCCAAAACGACAATGAGTAACATGTTTCTATAAGCGAATTGAACTGTTGTCATCATTCTTAGCAAATGTAGTTATTACATTCTTGTAAGGACAATTAGTTACATGCGTATTCTTAGAAGTATTGATTGTAAGAACCATAAGTTTTGTAATAAATTCCAAAAACGAAATAGTAATGTTTCATATACGAATGAATTGTCATCTTCTTAGCAAATCGTAGTTATCATTCTTGTAAGGACAATTATTACATTCGTTTAAGATGGTGGAACCAGTCAAAGTTTGAATAAATATATCCCAAAACGACAAATGTAAATGTTTTATACAATTAATGTTGTCCATTTCAATCTAGTTATTCATTCTTGTAAGACATTATTACGGTTTTAAAGTATTGTGTGCATACTAAGTTTGAATAAATAACCAAAAACAAATGAAACATGTGTCTATATAGCTGATGAACTTTGTCATCATTCTTAACAAACGTAGTATTACATTCTTTAAGGACAATTTTCTGTCTTCTTAGAGATTAATGTAGAACACTCAAATTTTAATAAATAATCAAAACGACAAATGAGTAAGTGTCTAATAGCTGAATTGAACTGTTGTCATATTCTACAAATCGTATTAATTTTAAACAATTATTCATGTTTCTAGAAGTTGATGTAGTAATCAAAAGTTTTAATAAATCAAAACACAAATAGTAACTTTTCTATAGTGAATTGACTGTGTCATCATTCTAAAATCGTAGTATTACATCTTGTAGACAATGTAAGGTATTTAGAAGTATTGATGAGAACCAAAAGTTTTATAAATATACCAAACCAAATAGTACATGTGTCTATATAGCTGAATTGAACTGTTGTCACTCTTAAGCAATCGTATTATTACATCTGTAAGGACAATTATTACATCGATTCTTGAGTATTGATGTAGATACCATCAAAAGTTTTAAAATATAACAAAAACACAATGAGTACATGTTCTATATAGCTAATGAATTGCATCATTCTTAGCAATCGTAGTTATTCATTCTTTAAACATTATACATGGTATCTTAAAGATTGTGAGGATACACAAAAGTTTAATAATAACCAAAACGACAAATGAGTAACATTGTTCATATACTATTGACTTTCATCATTCTTAAGAATCGTAGTATTACATCTTGTAGACAATTATTCATGTATTTAAATAGTAGGCATACAGTCAAAGTTGTAATAATATACCCAAAACGACAATGATAAATTGTTCTAAGCTGAATTAACTGTTGTCACATTCAGAAATCGTATATTACATTCTTTAAGACAATAGTTCATGCTCTTGATATTGAGGAAACTCAAAGTTTGTAATAATATCCCAACGACAATGGTAACATGGTTCTATTGCGAATTAACGTTGTCATCATTCTTAACAAATGGTTATTACAACTGAGACAATTAGTCATGGTTTTGAGTATTGATGTACAAAAAAAGTTTTAAAATTACCAAAACGACAATGAGTAACATGTGTTCTATATAGCTGATTGAACTGTTGTCATCATTCTTACAAATGAGTTATTAATCTTAAGACAATTAGAATGCTTCTAAGTATTATTAGATACATCAAAATTTTAAAAATAACCAAACACAAATGGTAAATGTGTTTATATACTGAATTAGTTCTCATTCTTAACAAATGTAGTATTAATCTGTAAGGACAATATTCATGGTATTTGATATTGGTAGGATACAAAAGTTTTATAATAAATAAAAACACAAAGAGTACATGTGCTATTACGAATTAACTTGTCACATCTTACAAATCGAATTACATCTTAAGACAATTATTCAGGATTCTAGAGTATTGATGTAGGCATCCAAAGTTTAATAAAAACCCAAAGAAATGAACATGTGTTCTATATAGCTGAATTGAACTTTGTCATCTCTTACAATCGTATTACATCTGTAGGAATTATACTGTATTTCTGAGTATTGATTAAACATCAAAAGTTTGAATAAATATCCAAAAACGACAAATGATAATGGTCTATATACGATAACTGGTATCATCTTAGCAAATCGAGTATACATCTTGAGAAATTATTACATGCGACTTTAGATATGATGTAGGCATACAATCAATTTATAAATTACCAAAACAAAATAACAGGCAAATATTGAACTTTCATCATTCTACAAATCGATATTAATCTTGTAAGACAATTGTCATGGTATCTTAAGTATTATGAAGCAACTAAAATTGTAAAAATAACCAAAAAACAATGGTAAATGTTTTATATAGCTGAATTAATTTGTCATCATTTAAGCAAATCGTATTATTCATCTTGTAAGGACAATTACATCGTATTTTAGAAGTATTGGTGGATAATCAAAATTGAATAAAATCCCAAAAACGACATGTAAATGTTATAGCGAATAAATGTTGCATCATTTTAACAAATCGTTATCATCTTAAAGGACAATTATCTGTTTTAGATTGTGTAGACATCAAAAGTTTAATAAATATATCAAAACGAAATGAGTAACATGTCTATATAGCGATTACTGTTCATTAACAAATCGTATTACATCTTAAGGACAATTATCATGTACTCTTAGATATGAGTTAGAACCCTCAAAATTTTTATAAAATAAAAAAAACGACAATAGTAATGTGTCTAAGCGAATGAACTGTTGCATCATCTTAACAAATGATTTAATCTGTAAACATATCATGGTCTTAGAAGAGAAGTAAACTAAGTTTATAATAACAAAACGACAATGATAAATGTTTCTATATACTGAATGAATTTTCATATTCTTAAGCAATCGTAGTTATAAATCTTGTAAGACAATATACAGCATCTTAAATATGAGTAGGAACCATCCAAAGTTTTTATATATACAAAACGACAAATGAATACAAGTTTTATATGAATTAATTTGTCCTCATCGTATTATTATTCTGTAAGACATTATTACATCGATTTAGAATATTGAGGTTAGTAAACTCAAATTTATAAATAACCCAAAAACGACAAATAGTAAGTCTATAGCGAATTACTGTTGTATCATTCTAAGCAAATCGTGTTTCATCTTAGGACAATAGTACAGGATTCTAGAAGTTGATGTTAGGCAACACAAAATTTTAATAATCAAAACAAAAAGTACATGTGTTCATATACGATGAACTGCATCTTCTTAATCGTTATTCATTCTTGTAAGACAATTAGTTCATGTATTCTTAAGTATGGAACATAAAATTAATAAATAACAAAAACACAAATATAACTGGTCATATAGCGAATTGAACTGTTGTCACATTCTAAGCAAATGTATTATTCATTCTGAGACAATTATACTGGTTTCTTAGAGTTTGATGTAGAACATCAAAAGTTTAATAAATAATAAAACGACAAATGAGTACATGTTCTATATAGCTGATGACTTCATCATTCTTAAGAAAGATTACATCTTGTAAGGACAATTTTACTCTACTCTAGATATTGAGTGAGCATACATAAAATTTTAATAAATCAAAACACAAATGATAACATGTTTCATAGCATTACTGTTCAATTCTACAAATCGTTATTAATTTGTAAGGACAATTATCATGGTTTCTTGAGTATTGAGTATAAATCAAAATTTTAAAATATCCAAACACAAATGAGAAATTGTTTAATACGAATTACTTTCATCATTTAACAAATCGTATATTACATCTGTAAGACAATTATCAGGTATTTTAGAAATTAGGTAGATACCTAAATTTGTAATAATAACCAAAAAAAATGGTACAGTGTCTATTACTAATTACTGTTCATCATTCTAACAAATCGTGTTATTACATCTTAGCATATCATGTTTTCTAGAGTATTGATAGGATACATCAAATTTAATAAATACAAAAACAATGATATGGTTTATATAGCGAATTGAATGTTACATTCTTAACAAATCGTAACCATTACAATCTTGTAAGGACAATTAGATGCATGGTTACTTCTTAGAAGTATTGAAGTGTAAGCAACCTCTCAAAAGTTTTGTAATTAATACAACCCTAAAACGACAAGTGAGTAACATGTGTTCTATATAGCTGAATTGAACTATTGTCATCATTCTTAAGCAAATGGTAGTATTACATTCTTGTAAGGACAATTAGTTACATGCGTTCTTCTAAGCAGTATTGTAGTGTATGTATACAACTCAAAAATTTTATACTAAATATATCCCAAAAACGACAAATGAGTAACATGTATTCTATATAGCTGAATTGAACTGTTTTCTTCATTCTTAAGCAAATCGTTGTTATTACAATCTTGTAATGACAAATATTTACATGCTACTTCTTAGAGATATTGAAGTGTAGGCATACCACTCAAAAGTTTTATAATAAATATAACAAAAAACGACAAATGAAGTACATGTGTACTATATAGCTGAATTGAACTGTTGTCATCATTCTTAAGCAAATCGTAGTTATTAAATTCTTGTAAGGACAGTTATTCTTGTAAGTACATGTTTACTTCTTAGAAGTATTGAAGTGTAGGTATTAACTCAAAAGTTTTATAGTAAATACATCCCAAAAAACGACAAATGAGTAAAATGTGTTCTAATATAGCTGAATTGAACTGTTTTTCATCATTCTTAAGCAAATCGTAGTTATTACAGTCTTGTAAGTACAAATTAGTTACAGGCGTATTTCTTAGAAGTATTGATGTGTAGGCATACCGGTTAAAAGTTTTGTAATAAATATAACCCAAAAACGATAAATGAGATACATGTGTTCTATATAGCTGAATTGAACTATTGTCATCCTTCTTGAGCGAATCGTAAATTATTGCATTCTT